>JAOEGS010009897.1:0-16892 GCA_025447755.1 Corythornis vintsioides | reverse complement strand
CATCCCTGGAAGTGTTTAAAAACCATGTGGATGTGGTGCTGGGGGACATGGTTTAGGGACCCTGGCAGTGCAGGGTGGTTGGCCTTGATGATCTTAAAGGTCTCTTCCAACCAAATGATTCTATTATTACAGATTTTTTTTAATTGTATTATTTGATATCAGGAAAAAATGTTGATTCTATTAAAAATCTTTATTGATGACCTGGATGAGGGGATGGAGTCTACCCTTAGTAAATCTGCAGATTACACTAAGTTATGGGGAATGTCAATCTGCTTGAGGGCAGGGAGATGCTGCAGAGGGACCTGGACAGACTGGGGCGATGGGCTGAGGCCAATGGGATGAAGTTCAACAAGGCCAAGTGCTGGGTCCTACACTTTGTCCACAGTAACCCCCTGCAGAGCTACAGACTGGGGGATGAATGGCTGGAGAGTGGCCCAGTTGAGATGGACTTGGGAGTACTGGTTCAAACTGGCTAAACATGAGTCAGCAGTGTGCCCAGGTGGCATGGAAGGCCAATGGGATCTTGGCTTGCATAAGGAATGGTGTGGCCAGCAGGACTAGCGATGTGATTCTCCCCCTGTATCTGGCACTGGTGAGGCCTCACCTTGAGCACTGTGTGCAGTTCTGGGACCTGCACTTCCAGAAGGATATTGAGGTGCTGGAGCAGGTTCAGAGGAGAGTGACAAGACTGGCGAAGGGTCTGGAGGGAAAGTCTTGTGAAGAGAGGATGAGGGAGCTGGGGCTGTTCAGCCTGGAGGAGACTCAGGGGAGACCTCATCACTCTCTACAACTACCTGAAAGGTAGCTGTAGGCAGATGGGGGCCAAGCACTTCTCCCCAGCAACCAGTGACAGGACAAGAGGGCATGGCCTGAAGCTGTGCCAGGAAAGATTTAGGTTGGACATTAGGAAGAACTGGTTTATGGAAAGGGTCATTATACACTGTAATGGACTGCCCAGGGGGATGATGGAGTTGTCATCCCTAGTGGTGTTTAAGGAAAGATTAGATGGGGCACTTGGTGACATGGTCTAGCTGGGTGTTGTGGTGTCAGGTCTTAGGCTGGACTTGATGATCTTGGAGGTCTATTCCAGTCTCAACAATAATTCTGTGTAAAAATAAATAAATAAATACACCTGGGGACTATAAATCATTAACTGCAGACCCATTAATACTGTTTTTCAGGGTATCACTCTAAAGCTAGATGGGGAAAAAAAAGATACATTGATCCATACTCTTGCACAATTTAGCAAGTTTTCTGTTTTGCACACTCAAATATTTTTCTGCTGCTGAATACACATCAAAGTTTCATGGAAGTTAGCAAAAAAATATTTGCTGTTTAGGATGGGAAACGGGACATGTATTAGGATGGGAAATGGGATATGTATTTTCATGCTGCATCCTTCAGTTAGGTAAAATGTAGCACAAAACTGCTAATGAGGAAAAACTCAAGTATATCAGAAAATAAGTCCACTGTTGTAAAATGATATCACTATAACTTCACCTAATTTTTTTGTTCCCTAATATTTGGTTTCTTGACATCTCAGCCATCATATGTCACCAGGCCAATGAAATTACTTCTCTGACCCCCTGGGGAAGGGACCAGACACTGAGATGGAAACAGAGAGTTTAGTGGGCCAACACTGAGAGGTAGGTAGCAACAAGCAGCCTTGCCCTGAAGCTTGGAAGATAAATTGCAATTTCCCAGTGGTATTATGTTCTCACCTATCAGAGCCATGCAACTCATTTGTTCAGAATGTGAAATATGTTGCTCTTAACATTTACCCATTATTAATAGGTACTCTTTCCTTTGTATCAAAAGTGCTAATATTATCTTTTAATACAGTACCACCACATCCAAACGTAATGAGGAAGAAACTTATCTGATGGGAAGACAAACAGGGAGATGGTGGAGACAGGATTGCTGTACAAAGCTCTGTTACACCAGTGGGAAACATACTTCTGACTCTAGCAGACAGCATGTGACTGCAGTGGTAGAACAAGGCCAGAACTGGTCACAGCATGCAAATCCTACCTACTGGGAAACTGCACAGCTTTGGGAAATGTTTTCTTATAAAATCAGAATGAATGTTTGATGAAAGGCTAGAGTTGCATGTTTACACTGCCACTAATGCTGTAAAGAGCACCTCACCTATTGGGAAGCCAAGACTGCAGCTTTTGGTATAACTAATCTAAGGCTGGACTTGGGAGCTACAGGTGAGAGCCTTACCATGAGCTGCACTCTGGCTTGAATATGCTCCAATTCTCTCTCTTCCCATTTCTTTCAAAGGGGATTATGCAAAGAAGCATCAACATATGCAGCCTCCATTCTTTTTTTTTTTTTTTTACATTGGCATCTAGTTCCAGATAATTGGATCTCTGATATGATACAGTAGTGTCAGATGTATGTGTTCACACATTGCATTCTCCCACTTTTCACTCTCATCCAATCCTGAAGTCCCAGTCCTATGACCAGCCTTCCTAGTCATAGCTTCAACAAGCCTGATACGTTTGTCAAGAAAACTTCCTTTTCAACAAATCAGCATTTTACAATATGGCAGAAAAATCTTCCAACTCTGCCTTAGTAAGAACTTTCTCTGAGACAAGCAGTTTATCCTTATACTTTGCTGGTACCATTTAGCTTGTCATGTAAATAAAGTCTCATTAACTCCGTGTGCAAGCCTTGAAGTTAAAGCCCTGGCTTTTTCATATATAGCTGCAGTCTCTCCCTGGCAGCAGTGTTCCTGACATCCCACCAAAGTCCATGGAAAGACAGCTATACATTTCAGAAAAGCTTTGGTTAGACTCTTTCAACAAAACCAGCAGGCAGGGACAGTACAAGATATACCTACCTGCATTTAAAAAAATCTTAGTATATTAAAATTCTAAACCAAATGGTATCTAGTGATTCTTCTACTTTGACACTTTTGTGTCTTTCCTGAAGAGATACAGATTATTTCAGGAATATTCCTAAGAAGATACAGCCCTCTGTGCACTTGTAAGGAGAGGATGGATAAAGATGGCAAGTGTCTCATCATCTTTGAGTTCTGGAGTTGGCCCAAGAACTGCACCCCTAAGTCTGGACAACACTGGACAGACGGCTACCCACACCAGTATGTCCCAGCATGCCCTTGGTTCAGAAAAGGGAGGAAATACAGGGTTGAGCTGTCACAGCTGAGACTTCTCCAGGCTTTTAGTGCAATGGGCCATTACACAAGGGCCGTAGATGCTTTAAAATCCCATGGCTCTGAAATACTCCCTAGAAACTAACTGTTTTCCAGTGACCCAGAAAGACAAACCTTAAAAGATCAATTAATTACTACATTCTCCAGTGACCCAGAACCAGAACTGCGACCCTAGAAACTTGGCCTTCTTGAGCCTTGCAATCAGCGAGTCCCCACATAACCACAGCCGGCAATTTTGCAGTATGTGGAACTGGCATTCTGACCCCAGGCTCCTAACAGCTCTGGAGAAGCTGGCTGCCTTCTTCCATTATGAGCTGTCAGGAATGACTGCACTGAAGGCAGTAACCACACTGAATGAACCTCCTGACAGAGCAGCATCAAGCACCAAGTCCCACAATGCACCCAAAACAGTACAGCTGCTGGTGCTCAGGGAATTCAGTCCTTCTGCCACACTGAACATATGAATTGTTCTGTACAAAATGGATGCTGACTGTATTCAAGTAGGAGTTACCGGATTGTACAAAATAGGGCTGGAAAGGAATGAAAAGGGTCACCTCCTCTGTTCCTCTGCCCCAAGGCAAGCTCAGCTTTACCTAAACTCTTCCTGACACGTGTTTGTCTAACTTGTTCTGAAAAACATTGACAGACACTCCACAGCCTCCTTACGTGGTAAAAATAACTTTCTGATCTTCCAGAACTCAGCTCAACACATATACTAACTTAAATTAAAAAAGATGAGGGAGACATCAACTTTTAAATATGCACATGGCATTTAACTTCTCTATTTTAAGGAAAGATCTCATGGATACAAGGATGACAGCATGGTACTTCACACACATTTATATTAAAAGAGAAGACTTTCCAGAACAGACATCAAAGGATTGTAGGCCAGTAGTTGATTTGGTCTGAAAGAACCCTATACACCAACACTGATGTAGGCACTTAGAAAGTACCTGTGATTCACTTGAATGCGCACAAGTGCATCAACCCCTGCAGAGCAATCTTGAGCTGCAATGCCATCAAGTATCACAATATCAGTGACTTGTAGAACTGGTCTTGAGGAAAGTTCTCAAGGTGGCTCCAGTGTGATGTTCCAGCACAATCTTGAATGGGAAGTCACCAGAAAAAATCAGTGTAGCAGGTGCTGCTATGTCCATGGGATCTTCCCTTCTCTGGGAGACAGGAGGGAGACCAGTACCACGCAGTCAAATAATGGTTGCTGTAACTGGTAATGGAGGAAAGCAAAATAAAATAATATAACTGTGTATAACAGTATTTCTCCATTCAAAGTATGGGAGACAGGAGGGAGAGCAGTACCACGCAGTCAAATAATGGTTGCTTTAACTGGTAATGGAGGAAAGCAGAATAAAATAACTGTATATAACAGTATTTCTTCATTCAAAGTATGGATGTGTGTGTAAGTGCATCTGTATGCATGCGTTTAACACGTGAACAAGAGACAAGTCTCATAAAGGTCAGCTACCCCTCCAGCAGCACAATAGCTGCACACTGGTTATGATGAATATAGTTTCAATCCCTATCTCTCAAAGTCAACATGTCTTGAAGCTGTCTTCAAAATGGCCCTGAGGCAATTTATAACACTTTTTGGAAGCCTGAAGAATAGAAAATGAATGCAGCTGTTAGGAGAATAGCCAAATGACTTTAGTATAATTACACATGCCCTTCTAGAAAGCTGGAAGATAGAATGACTAAAAAGCAAGTAGTGGAGTTTATAATGGAGAAGACAGCAGACACTGAGAGACTTAGCATTGCTGGAGAAACAACAGGGATTTATGGACTGTAAGGTCAGATAGGACTACACAGGGAGAGAAGCTCCTGTGTGGAGCTTCTGTGTGGACCAGTGGATTGATTGGCCTGATTCAGATAAAACACATAAGGAATCTGCATCACTGCCCTCCTGCCCAGAAAGGCACACTTAGGTGAGACATAGCTATAAATTATCCCAGGCAGGAGTGTAATTCCTAATCTACATGACTGCTCCATATCCATCATGTAGCACTAGCTGCAAAACACTGGATGCCCTAAAGCTTCCCCCTCACACATGCCTACGAGTTGCTTTTGCAATATCAGTGACCTGAATATATGAGAGCAAAACTTTCAGAGAGAATTAGATTCAAGTGGCTCGAAGCTTCCCAGGAATTTGAAAGAGCTGGCATTTAGGTCTTCATGGCCCACTAGAGCCAGTTAAAAGGTCTGAAATAAAAGGTTATTGACCTGTAGATTTTCTTGAGACTCAGAGGGCATCATGACTTCAGCCCTTGAATTCTTCTCACAACACAGGGGTGATAAAGGGGTTTGAAGGTCAATGACCCCAGAGCATATGAAATCAGAAAAATAACTGGCAAATTTGCTTTGCATTTTATTTGTTTGCTATTGAATTTAAATATATTACTAAGAAATAATCACTGATCAGGAAAGCTCATGAAGGGCACAAGTAATTCTCACTTCAAGAAATACTAAATTACACTCCGCAGCCTAAATTATATGACCAGTCAAATGACAGGATCATAAGGTCCTATATAACCTTACAGTCTATCTGTTGTTTCCCTGTAGCAAAACTAAATGTCTGTTTCTGATTTTAGTTTTCCCCGCATTCCTTAAACTGTATGTCTCAAGACCTTCCTAAAATATATGCAATTGCTCTTTCTTCAAGCAAACAGTCCGTGCAACAAATCATATTATTGTATATTATGCACAGGAAGTTTATTTTTGGCATGTTGCCAAGAAAGCTTGATAACATGAGTCTCTCTCACTTTGATTATGAAAGACAAGTGGCTCCAGTTATTTGAAACTGTATTCAGCAGGATGGATGTAAGATAGGAAGTGGAATATTAAATTCTACCATAAAAATCACTGTTTGAGAAACATATAAGCAAAACAGAAGATGTGGATGTTCTAAAGGCAATACATGACAAGTAGGGAAAAACCCTGCTATATATTTTATCAAATATCCTTTTAAAAGCCTGACACTGGTGCAAGTGAACTCTTGATTGTTGTGCTCTAATTCTAGAGAGCCACTTACTGGCAACATCAGCTTGCTGGTGTTTTAACAGTGCTAATCGGCATCAAAATGCTGCTGCAGCTTTATAAGCACCTTTTCACCCACATTCTTCCCTCACAGCAACTAAATCTTTGAAGTCAGTAGAATTAGTCCTGATGCAGGCTGGTGGAAGTGAGAGGAGAATCAGCTCCTTGTCCCTTGGAGTGATAATCCTGATAATAATCTTTTCCTAACAAGAAAGCTAAAGCCACTGCCTGAAGAAGTTAACCCAGCCTTCAGCTGGACTTTTAATATTTTGCACACAGTGGAAAGCCTTGGAGAAATTAGATCAGAAGTGGATGTTTATTTTAGTGTGGTTCTCCTGACATTACTGAGTAACTCAAATTTGCTTCAGGATAAAAGGGTATTATATAGATGAAAGACTAAGCATGTATCCAGCCAGCCTGATGATCATTAGGATAGGCTGAGCAAGAGCAAATTTTTAAAATGAAAATACTTGCAATTTTTTAAAAGATTCAAATAACAGAGGAATTATTTGTATTTTTCTCCTATTGGCATTTATGTTTAAAGACTATTAGCGGCCACTATACTAATAAAAGAAGCAGGCATGATAGTGAATGCTGTTATGATATTCTCAAAGTAAACTGGATTAATAACCTCAGAAGCACTCAAAGAATCATAGAAATGTCTAGGTTGAAAGGGACCTCTAAAGATCATCTAGTCCAACCCCCCTGCTGAAAGTAGGGACATCTGCAACTACAGCAGGTTGCTCAGAGCTTTATCAAGCCCCATCTGGAATGTCTCCAGAGATGGAGCCTTAACCACCTCCCTGGGCAACCTCTTCTACTGCTCCACCACTCTCCTGGGAAATAACTTCTTCCTTATTTCTAATCTAAATCCACTCCTTTCTCATTTAAAACCATTGCCCCTTGTCCTTTCACTACAGGCCTTTGTAAACGGCCTCTCTCCAGTCTTTTTATAAGCTCCCTTCAGGTACTGGAAGGTGGCTATAAGGTCTCCCCGGAGACTTCTCTAGGCTGAACAATGCTATCTACCTCAGCCTGTCCTTGTAGAAGAGGACAGCCCCCTGATCATCTTTGTGGCCCACATCTGGACCTGCTCCATCAGGTCCATATCTTTCTTGTGCTGAGGGCTCCAGAGCTGGGTGCAGTACTCCAGGTGAGGTCTGACCAGAAAAGAATAGAGTGGCAGAATCACCATTCTCCATCTGCTGTCCACACTTCTGATGCAGCCCAGGATGCTTCTAGCCAAGAGCAAATATACATTAAGCAGTAATCACTTTAGATCCCACTACTATGGATCCATTCACATGAGCAACACACCACAGCACAGCTGCCATAGCCATTATCACTTTCTGCACTTTCATTTATAGTTCCAAGGACACTGTGGAGAAGGATGAGTAACATGTAGCCGTTGAATACAAGATAGCAGTCATCAACTTTTTCCCATAGAAACTGCCACTTCATGTGTTTTTTGATCCCACAGTATCACTTGGAAAATGCAACTTGGTCCATCCATTTCATATAAAAGGGCATAAAACTTCAAACTAACTCATCCTTATCATGGTGCAGGAGCAGGCTGCAGACCAGCTGATGTAGAGTAACCCCTTATCCCCAGTGGCTTCTTTGTATACTCACAGTTTGTGAACACTCATGAAGTTCTGCAGTATCAACACCAGCCTGCTGGGAAACCCATTTTCACTTCACAGATGAGAAACAATGGCCTCCAGTGAATGGCCTTCAAACGATCTATGAACCCTGAGCCCAAGCCACCAAACTTCTTACTATTGTTTTATGTAAGGAAATCAGTTTCAGCTGTTAACCTTTTCCTTCAGTGAAAACTTTATCATAATTCCTTTGAAACCAAAGTTCACATCAACAATTGTGATATGAGGCCTGGAATAATATTAAAACATCAAGAGCTGTTGTAGAGATTTCTGAGATAAAATTTGTGACAGACACCATTGCAGCAATCTGGCTGGCAGACCAAATCAGACACCAATGTCTTCTCTGACCTGCTTTTGCTCTACCAGTTCTGAGCACATTTTGGAGAAAGAAGGAAAATAGGACATTCCCATCACATCCTGCTAAGGACAATAAAAGAACTGGAAATGTATCAGTAAGCCTCAGAATAAGCATTTAAGAATCAATAGTCCTGGCCTGACATCCATAACTCCGCAGCAGCAGTTTAACACCAGAGCCCTCAAAACATATCTCCACTTAATCTTTCTACTGTTTCCTTACACTCTGGCATCAGACAACACTTGTTTCCCATGCTGAACATCCTGTTTGGGGAGTAGGAATCATCTTTTGATCCACATTTGAAGATCGTTATGCACCACGCAGATGTGTAGGGTGGGATATCTGACATATAATATTACAACAGTGAGAAATGACATTTTGCTTTTGTTGTATTTAATAATAGCTAGAGATACTGCAACCATTAATTCTAGCTATGAAGTGAAGCCAGGAGGCCTGTATCTTTTCTGTTTGTGTTGTTCCCTACCATTTACTAAATGCCTGCCTCTGTTCCCTTCCTGTCCAACAATACCCATTGATACTCTCTTTTCCTTATATAATCTGGCCATTAGTAAGAGCTGAAAGCCTTCTCCTCCGCAGCCCATTACTTACTAGCTGTTTTCACATCAAATCCAAAAGCAAAGCTGGCTGACATATGCCCTGAAGTAACAGAAAGAGAAAAAGCAGAGGAGAGAGCACTCCCCTGAAGAAAGAGCCACAGGAACTCATCCTGTTCTTTCACAGCTGTTCCAGTTAAGCATTTTCCTTCTGCTCCCTTAGATCTTCTCAATCCCACACTTGTAGAATTAGGGTCGTGAGCACTACTGCTGCTGATGCAGTGACTTGGCGAACCCCAGGCACCAATTCTGCTCAATTACTCTTGAAACAGAGAGGTTCAGCCTAGCACAATGTGGTGGTGACTAGAGCAATAGGGGTATTTTAACACAGATTAGTCTAGCAACGCTAGTATATAACTATTTAAACTGCTCTCTGAATTGTAGTAACTGGTCAAACCTGTTCTAGCAACAGCTTCTGGCTTTGAGAGCAAGCAGTTGCAGTGAAGCTGCTGCTGGAGGGGATCTGATGTTTGAAATGGAAGTGTTATACACCAGTTTGGACTTTCTCCAGGCAACTGTAAATTATTTTTGGGGACAGGACAAAGTCCTACAGCTATCTCCCTAACTCAGTCATCATTCTTAGCATAATTTGATACATAGTTTTTCCTCACCTTAAGAAAATGTATCAATGTAGTCAGAGTGCATATTCCCACCAGGTACTTCAACATAAGCTGTTAATGACTTGTGACTTTCTTATGCATTAGGGCAGAGAAGACTTGTTTCACAGTAAGCAAGTAAGCAAAATTTAAACCAGCGGGATCCAAAAAGGAGGGGCATTGAGAGAACCATCATTAACATAATGTAATAATGGGTAGTTTGGGTATCCGTAGTTGAGGGTATCCCTGCTCACTGCAGAGGGGCTGGACTAGATGACCTTTGCAGGCCCCTTCCAGCCCTAACCATTCTATGATTCTAATTTTATATACCTAAGCAGAGGGGCAAAGCATGGGAGGAAAACAGCCATTTATTGACAGTCTTCAGTGCTTACTTACAAGACAAGACAAGCCGTGCACCATCTGGAGTCCTAGAAAAAAGTCTTATGTTAGGAAGTTCTTGGAACTACTTATAAACCTTGACCTAGAGCATCCATTTAATATCGCAAGGTTCTTGGTCATCTTCTGGCTTGTGCAGCTGGACTGTAAAGACACACTGTGATGTATCAATTATGTAACAAGAAGAAAACAGCCAGAAGAAGACTGCTTCAAATTTAATGAGGCATTATGTGAATCCAACTTCACCTGTCTTTCCACTTCAAACAGAACTATAAGGATATGTGGATTTAAACAAGTCCTCCCCTTATGTAACAACAGCTTCAGCAGGAGTGGAGGGATGATGCAAATGAAAGCTTTTTATAACACTTTACCAGCAACCTCACTTCACTTGAACAGGGAGCAAACTGGTATTTGCAATCAGACTGAAATCTGGTTCCAATAATTAAAGGGATCTTCTAAATCTCCTCCTCAGTGGCAAGAGACTCTATTTACTGGTTAATTACAGACTGTTCCTTAAGCCCTTTCAGAACAGACATTAAAAAAAAAAAAGACTGAGAATGCAAGGCTAAATTATTGGTTTGGCTCTAACCAAGCAAAGACTCAATGACTTAAATTTACCCACTAGCTCATTGTGCCTTAGTTTTGAAATGTCTTATTTCTCTTGATACACCTTAGGGTGAGAAGGAAGACACATATCTTCTAACAGCTTTGTGTGCACAGCTGAGCTTACACTGTGCCACATCTGGGTTGGACGATGAGCTACAGTGCTAGTGCACCTGTCCTCTCACAAGTGCTGGCTGCATGATAGGATGATAGATAACTCCATTATAAATGCTGCAGGGGAACCTGAGCATACTCCAGGTGTCTAGGCACATACTGTAAGATAGAGGTGGAAAGGCAGTAAGGCAGAGATTAGCATACTTGCAATATTAGCACAACCTCATGACCATCAGACTGATCGGGGAAAATGTATGTGACACCTTATATATGAACTGTATTTTACTTCGAATAAACTTTCCTATGTTTCATTCTAGCCATTTAGCTCATCAGTTTTCTGAGTGTGGTAACAACAGTCTGGATGCTGTTTAAGACTGGAAGGTCTGGATTTCTTTCTGTCCTGTGCCACAGACTTCCATTATAACCCCTTGTTATCACAGTGTAAGTGATAATTACAAATTACAGCTTCGTGCCTATACTTCTATGACTCCATGAAAAGAAGTAATAACTAAGTAAAATTACCTCATGTACACAAGATTTTCTGTCCCTCTTTGTCAGTGCACAACATGGAGCCTACTCTCATGAAACTCTTGTAAGAATAAATACACTAGAAACCATGTAGTTTCTGGTACCCATTTCAGTGGACACAAATAAAGGTATTATCAGCCAGAGGAGCATGTTTGCACTCTTCTCAGATACTAACAGTAAAATGCAGTATCAGACTTTCCAAATGCAAGATCTCAAATCATTTTGCCAATTCATCTAATCACCTAAAGGTAAGTTCTTGCAGATCTATTGCTGAATTGCCTACAGGGTGTCATTCAGTCGAGTCAGACAGATGTGAGTCCTCTTCCTGTCCCAAGCCAACAAGGATGACTGTGCACAGGTCAGTACAATCCAAGCACAAGCTGCTACAGCTTCAGCTAATGTACTCTGAGCCACTACAATATCAATTCCTTGTATTTAGAATGTTATCTAATCCCACACAACTTTTTGTCAGCCCAGTCCATGAACAGAAAAAGTGGCAGTCTAGCCAGAGTCTGCTGTAGGGGCTGTATCATAGATTCACAGATATTAGGGGTTAGAAGGGACCTAGAAGATCATCTAGTCCAACTCCCCTGCCTGAGCAGGATCACCTAGACCAAGTCACCCAGGAACAGATCCAGGCAGGTCTTAAGTGTCTCCAGAGATGGAGACTCCACAACCTTCCTTATACTTTCCCAGGAATCTGTCCCTGCTTCCACTGCCTGTGCAACTCCTTCTTGCCCTTTAGTTTGACCACCAGGTCTTGACTCAGCCATGCTGATCTCTTCTCTTCCTTCCCTGACTTCTTACACCCAGGGACTAAGAGCTCCTCTGATCTATGGAAAACATCCTTAAAGACCTGCCAGCTCTGTTCTGCTCCCTTGCCTATAATGGCAGTTTCCCAGGGGGCCCTGTCGACTAACCCGTTGCACAGCTGAAATTTTGCTTTCCTAAAATTCAGGGTCCTGACTTTACCCTTCACCTGATCCATATTTCTCAGGACTGTGAACTCCACCAATGTGTGATCACTGCAGCCCAGACTGCCTCCAGTCTTGACAATCCTCATGAGCTTGCCTGCATTGGTGATCATCAGACACAGTATCTTATCCCCTCTGTCAGGGAAACCTATTACCTGGCTTAGGAAGTTGTCCTCAGTGCATTTCAGGAGTCTCTTGGATTGCCTGCACCTTGCTGTGCTGCTACTTTCCAGCAGTTGTCAGGGTGGTTGAAGTACCTCAGCATGATGAGAGCCTGCCAGCACAAAGCCTCCTGTAGCTGGGGTAAGAAGGCTTTGTTAACAGGCTTCCCTTGATCTGCAGCCTGTAGCAGACACCAACCACAAGGTTTCCTTTGTTGCCTCTAATTCTTACCCATAATTTTTTGACCTGCTTTTGGCTATTCTTCAGGGACAGCTCTTCATAGTCTATCCATTTCTTGACATACAGGGCAACACCTCCACCTGTCCCTTCTGAACAGACTGTGGCCAGCAGTAGACATACTCCAGTCATGGGATCGATTCCACCAAGTTCCAGTAATGGCAACCAGGCTGTATACTTCCAGGAGCATTGTGGCCTCCAGATCTTCCTGTTTATTGCCCATGCTGTGTGATTTGGTGCAGCAGAGACACTTAGTTGGGCTGCCTGCTGTGTCACGTTCTTAGAGGAAAAGACCTTCATTTCTTTGAGATATTTCACCAATGTTTTCCTATTGGCTTATTTCCCAGGGGGCTCACCTCAATGAGTGAGTGTGCTATGGAGTGCTCAACACATCTCAGATCAATGGGCTGACGGTCCTTGCTAGCACAAAGCAAACTCCAGATTCTCCCAGTTGTTTGTTTTGTTTTGTTTTGTTTTGTTTTGTTTTGTTTTCAGGGGTATTTTTGAAAGCAATAACTTAATTACAGTAGCATAGTCAAGACAAAACCAAGCAACTAGCTCTCACTTTCTGGTCTACAACTTAGTTAACTAATCCACTTTTTAATTTAGCAGTAAAACAGCATTTAACTATTTATGCGCTTGCTAGTACACTTACTACTCCGAACAAAGACTCTAACACTGTCATTTTAGAATTTGCATCAACACCTTCTTTGCCTACAATATATCAGTGCCAGAACAAAGGACTATTAGCAAGTTTTGTACTTTGTTGGCTGTAGGGCTGTATAAGTCCTGCTCAGACTCACACTTCTATTTCCTACTAATTTCTTTGTGAGCACTGTGTTACCAAAAAGATACACAATGAAGATCTCAGCTGCTGGCAGAAAAGGACACTTACCAGCTAATAACAATAAAAATTTTCCTTATAAACATTACACATTTTAATATATTTTCTAGACACCCTCCCCACACCCCTCAGAAATTAGCTCCTTTGTCCATTGGAAAGACATAGGCTGTCTATAACACTGATTTATTGGTGTCTGCCTTATCATAAAAAGACTTATCCTATCAGGTGTTTAGATGCCCAGGAGCAGGTGAGGTGGTCCCTGCCAGAGCATCAGCATACACCAACTGTTCCAGAACCTCATTTGCAGGATCAAAGATGAAACGCATGTTTCAGCTAAACAGAAGAGGACAAACATCAGCACTGATGACTAACCCTTTTAAAACTAACAAAACACTAGCTAACACAACACATTGGATCTTGCCTTATGACATGAGTATTTTCAGGGTTTTTGCAAAGTTGACCAGAAACAGCTAGATACAGGCCTGTACCAAACAGGGCTGCAAACAGCTAACAGCCATGAGCCATGAGTAAAACAAAAAAAAGGAGCTAAAGCTCTGCTATTCAGGTAAATTGGACAAACACAGATCCTGTGCAGGATTTTCACACTGTGGGATAGCTCCTGGACCACATTCAACAGCAATATGCTGTAAAAAGCTTTTCACCTACCTTCCTCCTAACATCTGCAAAATTCATTGCTCCCTTAATCTAATTGTATGTGTTGGGGTGATTGGCCTAGTTGGAGTTTACGAAGGAATGGGCTAAAAGAACAAAGAAGGGGGTGAGGGAAAGTAATGGCTAAATTGACATGGAAATGAAAGATGTGTCACTATCTTGTGTGCCCTGGGACACTTCCACCACTGACCTTCTCTCACCTAGCAGCTTCTCAAACTCTGAGCAGGGCCACTCCAGCCAGCCATTCATTCTCCTTAGGAAGAAATATGCATTGCCTGAGTCCCTTCACAGCAATCCCCAGGCTTTAAAATACCCTCTATTATTTCTAAGATAAGATGTTCCTGATTTTTCAAATGGAAAATAAAGCCTATTGCCTTAAAGATTAAAAACTCTGACCTGCATCTTGCTTTTGTTCCGAACTTCTCCATACTGGGAGGAATGCCAAGTAGCAGGATAACATTTTGAGTCTGTGTAAGTACTCTGCTACCAGAAGCTCCCTAAACTTGTCTGCTTCCTATCAGTGCTCTTTAGCTAAAGAGTAACCATCTGCCTGAAAGAGCTATTGTCCCTCACTGTTATATAAAATCCAGCTTACTTGTGTTTACCTTGTGACAAGTCCTCCCTACTTCTGTTAGACCTGGGAGACATCTCTGTTGGCTCTGGACCTTCTCAAGAAAATTAACAACATGAATGAGATGACAAGTTTTCACAGCCAGTCTTGCAAAGCAGTCTGATATCTTCTTGACCTGCTGTCCTGGTTTGGGTGAAAACCAGGCAAATTTTGTTCAGTGATTTTACTTTTTCAGCTCAGGTTTTCTAACTGGCTGCACTTTCTAGAGTTAGCATCATGTTTTGCAGACAGTGTCTGCTTCTAGCAGTGATAACACCTCATGTTTAGAGTTACTGGCAGGGATGGAATGCAAACCAAGGCAATTGATAGAGTTTGTGTGTTGCACTGGGGGGTGCAGAAAAGTGAAAGACCACACCTGCAAGGAGAAACGGACAGGTGACCCCAAACTGTCCAACAAGGTATTCCATCCCATACATGTCATATCCAGTATATCACACAGAATCACAGAATGATTTGTCTGGAAGAGACCTTCAAGATCATCAAGTCCATCCATTAACCCTACACTGCCAGTGTCCCTAAACCATGTCTCCCAGTACCACATGTCCTGAAGCATTATATGTAATATATATATCTCCTTATAAGGGAGGTATATATATATATACGGGGTGCAAGTTTGCATGGGCCAAAACAATGCAAGAGCCACTCAAGCAATTGCCTTTCAGTGCCCTGGAACATTCCTGAGCACAGTTTAATGTATTGATGTTGTCTCCACCAGGACGGCCAAGTAACATCTCATTTAGGTCATGGATAACTGGGTGGAAGTTGTCTGACCCACCATTAGTCACCCAAGTGCTCTTGAAGGTAGAGGGAGCAATGTTGTCTTTGAGGAATCTGGACATTGTTAAGTGGAAAAGTTGTATTCTGGAGAGGTGGAGACGTGCCATTTCTTCAGATGCTGTGACATAAAGCTTTGAAGTGCAGAGAGAAGAGGGCAGGAGTGGCCATATGTAGGTGAAGAACAATTGGTGTTCCTGAAGGTAGGAGGTAGCAGCATTCTGAGAATTTCACAGTAGCAGCATGGTGTCTTCTGATTTCAAAAAGAAAACAGAGCCAAGCTCTGTCACAAAAAGACAGTAAGGTGTCCACATGAGAACACACATGTGCGCCCATACCACTGGCCAGCAAGTACTAAATGAGAAAAAGTTAAGTAGTCCTCATATTTACTGGCATATCATCAGCGCTTTTGGCCTTTACACCTCTGTAAGAGCTGCCTAATTTACTCCTCTCTTCAGTGTGAAATGCTGTGATCTGCAGTGGTGATCTGGTCTACTGTCTGTGTATGCATATGCACATAAACCATATAGAAACATAAAGATCATAGGAAAAGTATTTATTCAGATTTTTACATTTATGTATGAGTATGGTTTTAGTAAAGTTCAAAATCCTTCAGTGGTAACATATGCACATACACAACAGGACCATCTGTCCTTATGTGTCTTTAATAATGATCTGTGGGTTTTAAAGTGTCTGTATGTGTTAGAGGCTGTACATTTAAATATGAGAATTAGAATAAAAAATAAAAAAGTACTTAGGGCATGGCTATAAGTGCTTAAATAAATTACAAATATCTTTCATAATCATGTCTATTCTGGTCCATCAATACTCCAACAGTCTCAGGAAAAGAAACTACACTGTGCATCTTTTTTGTATGTGTGTGTCTAGTTACCCTAGAAACCCTAATCTTTATCTCTGAAGCAGTGGGGAGCCGTGAAGGAGGCAAAGCAAATGGAATTTCTGCCAGTACCCCTCCTAATCCTACTCTTATATTATCAGATATTTAGTAAATTACTTAAGGCTTGTGTGTTAGATGAAGTTCATTAGGTATTTTGTAATCACTGTGTGGAATTTGTGGGTTGTTAGCCTGTGCTTTGATTCCAAGTTAAAGTTTATTGTTGAGTGTGTTACTTAATTACAATTATATATTCATGTAAGACAGAGACACAAATACAAAATAAGAGTTTATGAATCTTCTGCTCTTTCCATGTGATTTCAACATATCGCACATCATCCCAGCAAGTTCATGAGGGTGCAAAAATACTCAGGCCAGGCAGCTGGAGCATGGAGGATTTGTTGAAGGGTGCAACAGGTGTCACAGCAGAGCTTCCTCAGATCCCCTGTTACCTTCTCCTGGAGCTCTTGGATGCACTGTGTAGGTGTCACAGTTTAGGGTCAGGCCAACCCCCAGACCAGTAACAGATGCTCTCTTTTAACCCCCCTCCCTCCCCAAACAGGAGAGAAAAGGAATAAGGGAGAGAGACTTAGTGATTAGAAAAAGG
>JAOEGS010009896.1:26429-41459 GCA_025447755.1 Corythornis vintsioides | reverse complement strand
TATTATTATTATTATTATATTGCACTCCCCTTCCGTCTCTCCTTATTGTTTTACACCCCCTACAGTGCATCAGCGCTAGGAGCTCCCTGACACGGTTCTCTCCATGCGCCGTCCGTCTTCCTATCCTTCCATCCTCCCTTCCGCGGGGCCGGGGCCGCACAGCACGGAGGTTAAGCTCGTATCCGAGAGGCGATGGGCAGGTGGCCGCTCGGGCCGGGCCGGCGGGAGGAGAGGGCGGCCGCAGCTGCATTGCGGATGGAGCCGCTGGCTCTTGGGGAGGGGCGGCCGGGCTGCCGCGTGATGTGCTGGAGGCGGGTGAAGGACCACGGAAGGGATCGTGGGCGGTGCAGGGCACCGGGGGGCGCGGAGCCTCCTCCCCGTCGCAGGAAGGAGGTGCTGACAGCGCGGGGAGCGGAGCGGCGCGGTAAGGTGAGTGCGGGCGGCGGGGCAAGGCGAGGAGGGGTGCGTGGCGATGCCCCGGGGCGTCCTCCCATTCTGGGGGAGCATCTCCCCCGGGGTGTGGTCTGCCCCGGGGTATGCACTGCCCCCGGGTGTGCACTGCCCCCGGGTGTGCACTGCCCTCGGGTGTGCACTGCCCCCGGGTGTGCACTCCCTCCCGGGTGTGCCCTGCCCCGGGGTATGCCCTGCCTCGGGTGTGCACTCCCTCCCGGGTGTGCCCTGCCCCGGGTGTGCCCTGCCCGGGCTGCGGCGAGGTGCGCGGAGCCTCCGCCGAGAGGTGCGGGGAAGGAGCCGCAGCAGCTCGGCGGAGCTGGGGTGGGAAGTTGCGGGCGGCCTCGGAGCCGGGTTCTCACTTCCACCGTGTGCTTCGTTTTGTCCTCGTTAAAACGGGACCAGGCAGACGCGTGGATCCCTGGGCTGCCCCGGCTGCCCGAGTCGGGAGTCGGCTTCTTACGGACAGTCAGTGCCGTGGAGTTGCGAAGGCAGGATGGGAAAACTGCTGGGAATGTTTGTAGCTGTTACGCAGAGTTGAACAATGTTTCACATTCCTGCTTAGCTGCGGTTACTTTTTTTTTTTGGGGAGGCAAAACAAAGAAGTGTGACGTGAAGCTGTGCCTATAAAAAGGAAAAAGTCGCTGGGCGCAAAGAAGTTGTCAGGAGGGGGTTGGTTTGCTGCGCTCTCCGTGCCCGAGCCTTCGGTTCAGGGGTGAAACTGTCAAGTTACGTTGTGAAAGCAACTAATTACTGTCTAAAAACATTAGAAAAAAAACCCACAAACAACTCCTTTGGCAGGTTAATTTGTGCGTTTTACAGCAGTTGAGTTTCTTTGCCCTCTTAATATGCTAAGAGAAGTACAGATGCGTGCCTGGAAGCGCTCGGTCTCTTACTTGGTGTTACCGGGTTTTGTAACAGCTGGAGGAGCCTATGCTGCAAGAGGAGCAAAGTGAAAAGGGCAGGGAGGTGGGTCGGGAGTATACTCCAAACGTTGAAAGTTCTTACAGAGTATTCCTAAACAACCAAAAAGAAAGAAAAAGGCAGAATTAAAAAAAAAAAAACAACAAACCAACAACAGAAAAACCACACAAAAAAAACCAAACCACACCAAAAATAAACAAAACCTCACCAAAAAAAACACTCTTCCAGAAAATGCTGTTGCCATAAAGCTAAACTCAGTGATTTCTTGCAATAACTCAATTAGGTGAAATGTAAACCTGTGGTATTATGAAAACTGAAAAGAATGATTCTGAATGATGGACGTGGTTTTGTGTGTAGTATGGATTATTTAGCTCTTTGACTAGATGATCCTCAAGGTCCCTTTGCACCTGGTATTCTATGATTTAATGTGTCACAGTGAGGTTGGCATGCTTAATTCTGAGTTAAGATTCAGATGTGGCTGCATATAGCAATTGATGAATCAGCAGTAAGTGTGATGGAGCTGTGCTGAGAAAAGTTGTTTTAACAGATTCTCCTACTTTATTAAAAATGTCCACTATGTAAAAACTGATCAACTGATCAGATCATCCTTTAGTTTTAACATTTATAGGATAGAATATTAAAATTACATGTCACTAAGGTATAGGTCAGAGAACCAATCCTTTCCTACTTTTGCCAAAGATTCTATTGAGAAAGCCTTTTTTTTTTTTCCCCCCCTTAGGGGGTTGCATGTGGAGGACAGCAGGGGATGAATGTTATCAAAATCACTTCAGAACAGCATGCTGTGCTTCAGGAGATGTACATTGTCCATGTCATATCACTGTTTTTATCTTGGAACGACTTGGTTTCTATGACTCGATTTCTATTAAGGCTGTTGGTATTAAATAATAATTTAAGACTTTTCTAAAATTAAGATTTATGTGTCTGGTTAATTTTGTTAGACCTGTTCTGACTCAAGATTCATCAGGACTGTAGAGGTGTTTCTTTTTCTTACCTGAATTTATAAATTTAATTGGCTTTATGGCACTGGAGTAGTGCAGGTTGTCTGGTGAGATGGCACTTGCTCTACCTCACCCAGATCTTTTGCCCTTGAAACAGATTGAGGCTTAATATTGTAGATGACTTGTCTTTGTACAGTAAGGAATTTAGGGCATCCTTAGCAACTATGACTTTATTCCTGGTGTTTTATAGTTAGTTTTACCAGGCAATGCAACATACCAGAAATTCAAGCCCTTGGATCTACATTAGAAGATCACCTGTGGCATTGGACAGTTGAGTTTGAAGTGTGAACATATCACTCTGGCCAGTGTGGAGAAAATGGAGAGAGACATATTTAAGTCATTGTCAAGAAGCTTTAGATGACTTTTCTTAAATATCTCACTATATTTATGAAATTATTTGCCTCCTCTCTGGCTTTTCTGGCTTTACTCACTCTTAATTACCATGTGCTTTTTTTATTTTTCCTTTAAGCAGCTTTTACTCCTGTGCATTTCAGTAGCTGCATCCCCAGAGCTAAGGTTGTAAAATTATTTAGGGTGAATTGCCTGAAGGCAACTTTAATATATATAAGGGTAGATTCTGCTACTCCAGTAACTATATAATATAGTGATTTTCTTCCAATTAGAAACATACAAAAAGATTAATCTTAAGATAATAGGACAGATCAAGATGTTTTGAGAAATCTGCTACAGTGACTGTGGTTATGTATATTATCAGTTTCATGTAAATCTTACTAAGGATGATGGATAGACATGATTGTACCAATACACCTTTCGTGGTCCCTGAAATTAATTTAATAAATGTTTTTGAGATTGACTAATATACATATAATGACCTTTTTGTTTAGGTTAATGTAAAGTCTAATATATCTTGGAGATTAGAATTGATCAGAGTAAAGGCAAAATCAATCTTGGATTTTGAGGGTCATTACACTTGGAAATAGGATGCAATACTGAAGATACTGCAAATGTTAGGTTGTGGAAGGCTGCTGCAGTGATTATGGAAAAATAGTTGAGTGTCTAAAAGAAAGACAACCTGGTAAAAGATTAGTTATTTAAATAAGTAAAAGTTAAATTCCTTACTTCTTTCCTTAGTTTTATACATGATATCCAGTGTTTTTGAAATAAAAAGTTTGCTTTTGCTTCAGTAGTGGAGGAATTTTGTCCTCTGTGTTTGAAGCAATGAACTAGTGTTGAGGTAAAAAAACCCCTGTGTTTGTTTAGAACTTTTTTTTCATGGTAATTTGTTTTCTGTCTTGATTCCTTTCCTCAGATGTTTTGGTTATAGTCAGTCTGCTCAGATGGAGAATTACATATGTACAGAAAGAAGTAATTACAGTACAGTGGGCCCTTCAGATACTGCTTAGCAAACATAATTGATTTTGCTGAAGGAGAATAGTGATGCTTGCTAAATCAGAAAAGTTTTAACCAATTTTATGTTTTGTTTTGGTTTTTTTTTCATATAACAGTGTTTTGGTGGCTTTTTGTTTGTTTGTTTTGTTTGTTTGTTTTGCCTGATACAAAGTCTCTGGCCTGGGCACTTCACTTAAAAGTAGCCTAGTGGGAATGATGAAGATCTTGTCTGAGAGTTTTCAAAATAAGTTTTTCTGAAAATCTGACTTAAATGTTTGTTCTGTATAAAGTGAAATAGCAGAAACAGTATTTAATCCAAAATTCTTCTGTAAAAGATATCTTACTTTCCCCACGTGATTTCAAGACATGTTAAAATAAATGAAGTTTATTTTATCTTCTGCACAAGAGTTGTTGAGCACTGGAAGATGTTCATCATTAATTGGTATAATTCCATTGATATCTGTGATCATGCTTTGGCCTGTCATCTAGTTTTATATATTAAAGTCTCAGAAACTATAGTTAATCTAGTGATAGAGTATGTATTTGTATTTATGAATGGATAGATATTTACAGTCTCAGTGCTGTGTTTGAATGCAAAAGGAAGTTTATATGTGCATGCATGTGTGTATCAGATTCATGGACCTCGTAGCATTGTCCTTGAAAATGAAAGCCTTATATAAATGCAAGCTATTGATATTGTAAGTGATCTTCAAAGCTGCTCCAATTAAAGATATTTAACTATTAATAATGAGCTAGATCCCAGATATAGCATTGGTTCATATTCTGAGAGATCAAAGTGCCAAGATTCTAGATAGCAGTTCTCAGGCTATAGAAGTCCTTTTACCTGAGAAGCTCATCTTTGGACTTTTCCTCAATTCCTCATAATAGTTAATTATCAAAATCTGCAGTGTGTGTGTTAAGAATTTCACCTTATTTGTATGTGAAATAACACTTTGAAATGTATTGGCAGAAATTCTTAGAGGACTAATGTATGCCAGCTTTCTCTCCTGAAAGTAATACAGTTGCTTTGTATTGAAGGTGTGCTCAGCCAAAAAAAAAAAAATCTGATAATTGTTTTCTAGAATACAATTACTTAATAATCAGAAGGAACCTATTTTTAAAAATGCCTCAGGAAATGTGTCTTTTAGTGTAGAAATATTTTCCTTCTTTCTGAAAAGTTTTGGATAGAATTTTGAAGAATTGAGTTTGCATTCTAACATGGGATAGCATTTAGGTCAGTTTTGCTAACACTACTGTATCCTAATGCTTCCCATTTCTGATTCAAATTATCACAAAAGATGCTAGAGTTGAGTTAGAGTTATCATTTTTTATCTTCCCAAAAGTAAGGAAGCAGTATAGTAATAATGCTATAATATTAACACACTGGGTTTTTTTACTTTTTTTTTCTTGAATGTAACCAATGCATCATGGTCAGAAAAGGTAATGCTTTTTCCCTGGTGCTCAACCTTTATGTTAACTCTTGCTTACAGGAAAAACTAATGTACCTCAAGCTAACTAATCAACCTCCAGATCCAAGTGAGTTCTTCACAACAATCTGTTCTTCAGCATATGGAATTCAAATGCTAATGTATGACCTGTGTTAATTAGATTGTGGTGTATGCTCCTGCTCTGTCAGGGGATTGGACTCAAAGATCTTCATGGTCCCTTCCAACCCCTGACATCCTGTGATCCTGTAATATATTTCATATGCAAGACCATTAATGCAGAAAATTTGTATTACAGAAAGTGATGCAGCCACCTGATACATGTATTTATTTAGTTTTGAAGGACCCACTCAAAATGGGTCATGCTTGCACTGTGCAAGCTGACTTTAAGAAAGTTTGGAGAGGGTATGAAACCTGACCTATATTTTTGAACTGGGACTTCAGAAACTGGGCTGAAAGAAAAATCAAACCTTATAAACTTTTTTTTCTACACATAGAAAGGCTGATGTTTGGACACTGATTTAATCCCTTTCAAACAATTAATATAAATATGAGTCTGAGTGGGGCACTGTTTTATTTCTTCATCAGAGAGTCTTAGTGACTAAATTAATTATAATTTATACCTGTGTAAAAGTAGAGACTTATATTGCATTTATCTTTATGTATGCTCAAGGCATAATTTGTAATAAAAGTGCTACTGATAAAGTCCCTTTTTGTCTTATTTGATAAATTAAAAACCAGTGAAGACTAACATACAGTAATCACGTAAAAGTAAAATCAGGTTATTAAACTAATTGGAATCTTTTAGTGTCTTAAATCCTGTGATTTTAAAAAAAATAATATTTTATTTGAAGTTTGCTTTGTATAGTCTTGTGGTTGGACCTACAAGCAATTTCCTAATAGTCATTGTATGGGCTGAACTGCAGTTTAAACCTTGCAGGCAAATGCCTGTGCATGTGGCTTGGGGTAAAATTGCTTTGTGAAGCATTTTAAAAATTAGTTTCTGTCATTTTTGTTTGTTTGTTCCTCATGAACAAAGGAGGTTTTTTTTCTCTCAGAAATACAAATGGAGAAGTATGCTAATGAGTAGAAAATTCCTTCATGTACTCTAAAAGAGGGTTACAGTACCAGGAAGAGATAAGGGTCTGATTTCAGGCTTCATCAGCCAAAGGATGCTATTTGGAATAAATTCTGCCTGAGGTCACAGCTAAAATATTTATTTAGCTAGCCTTATTATAAAGCTTTATAGACTTCCAAAAGAAATTAATAATTCAGAGAGACATCTGTTAGTAAATAATTTAAATATCAGTTTTAATGCTGGTAGTCATTAGTTACTATGTGGTATTTCAATTCTCCAGTAGAAAGTAATCTGTGGCAAGGCTACAGTTGTAAGAGAGTAAGTTAAGCCTTCAATATGAAACCTTCATGTCTAGGATCACCTAGACATTAATATAATTCCTTTGTAGATGTAACCTATCCTCTCATTCTTGCTTGTTCAGATGTCCTTCCACACTGAATTTAGAACCACATTGAAAAGATGGCTCTTTGTAGTGGATAAGGACAATATTGTTTGTTTTCTTACTTGCAGTAAATAGTGTTAGGCTGTATGTGAGCAACAGTATTAAGGAATATTGGATTTCCCAAACAAACTGGAAAGGATTGAACTTTTTTTTTTTCTGGATGAGAGTCTATGGTAACAGAATAAATAGAATTGAAGTAGAACAATGACCTCCTTATTTAAGTAAGCTAGAAGAGTTTTAAAACTCTGTGTGAAATCTGGATGTCACTTCTCTTTTATAATGTGATTAGATCTGAAGAGATATACGTGAGGAGAGCTAATGTCACCCAGTCAGCTCTGCACTGCAGTGCTTCCAGCAGGAAGCTGCTGCAGATGAGAAGTAGGGTTTGGAGGAGTTTCTCCTGCCTTCTTGTTTTTGTTGTTTGTTTGCTTTTGTTTTGTTGGGGTTTTTTTTTCTGTGGATTGTTGTTGTTGTTTTGTTTTTCATAAAATAAACGCTTCTTAATTACTCCATATTTAATTGCAGAGACCTCCTGTGTGATATTGATTATAATTAATGTTGAACTAGGGTACATTTGCATTTCATTAAAAAAATAATAAACTGGGAAGCATTGCTTAGGCTCATTAGGTAATTGTGTTGTGTTTTCATACTAGAAAAGCTGCTTCTCGTTAGGACAAGAATCAAATGTTTTCATATTTCCAGAAATGGTCCCATTTACTGGATGTGAGTGCTCTTAGCTGAGTTCTAGTTCAAACAGTAATGGCAAGAGTTTAGTATGAAGATTTTTTAATAACACAAAGAATACATGTAGATGTTATCTTGATTTAATCTCAACCATGAAGACTTCTGCTTCTTGATTTGCTGTCTGTTAATTGATGTTTTTCTGGGCAGCACAGAATGAAAACTTTTCTTATAGGCAAACAAAGTCAAAAGCCTGAGAGGGCTGAGGCTCATGTGATTTGTCACCACAGGCCTCAGAAAGAGCCAGGACTGAGCCAGAAATATTGCCTATCTCATGGATGCCATTTTCCCCATAGCTCCTTATCTGAATGTAGAATTGCTGGGAAAAGCAGAGGAATTAATGGTTGCTCTGCTTGTCCTAGAATCAGATCTGCGTGAGAATACTTTTTGCTTCATGGTGTTAGAATCAAAATAATGAAGATAGAGAAATTAAAGTGTCTTTGACTATTGTGTGAGAGATAATTAAAAACTAAACCCATTATTAATAATTTAGTATTTATTAAATTACAATGAACTGAGGCTTTAAAAACAGGAAGGATCTAACTTTTTAATTGCTAAGATAAAAAAGAAAAAAGGAGTGTTTTTATTTTATTAATAGGCATTTTTCTTCAAGAGGTGTTTGTCTTCCTGCATCACATATTATATTCACTGAAACAGGCTAGCTTTTCTCTGTACTCCTGTTTCTTTTAGACTTAGAAAAATGAATATGTTACTTGAAGGTATAATGTGGCATGTGCTTAAAGTTCTCTTTAAGTCCTTTATGAATAAGACCAACACCTGTCTTCACTTTAAGCTGACTAGGAGTTGTAACAGCATGTCCTGAACACTTGTTAAACTCCAGATGAGACCTGAACTACTTCAATTAGTAGTTTGTTCTTGCTACAGGTTTCCCTGTGGATTTAATACAAAAGCAGAACTAAAGAGTGCTGAACTTTAATCCTGTTCTAGCATTTTATTATCTAACATGATTAGCTGACTTCAAGTATTCAGTGGCAAGTTTGCCAAACTGGTCGATGTCCAGCGTCTTGCAGAGGCCAGCATTGTGCCACTGGTCCCTTGTCAGCACATTGCTGTAAAAAATGCTTTACTTTCCTCATTGCTCTTGATCATAACCTCTTGATTTTAGCATTTTTTTTTCCCCCGTCAGTCTGTCTTTTGCCCCTGTCCACAACTGGTGGCTACCCTTTCTCTCCTTCTTCTCAACCCTGGAGCCTTTTGGTTTTTTCTCTCCACAATCCCATCCCACCAGAGAGGGGTAGGAGTAACTGAGCTCCTGCATGTTGCTTTGTTGCTGGCTGGGTGGGTTTAAACCTCGATGACTTTGCCATGGCTTCAGGAGGCTGAGTGGTGGCCAAAGTGCAGCTCTATTAAAGCTCAGGGTCACCTGAGCAGTGCAGACACATCTCTGACAGCTTTTCACCAGCCATCATTCACACACACTTGAGGAAACTGATGAGAAGTGAAAAGCAGTGGCCCATGTTCTGGCTGTACTGTCCTCCCTGCAGCTGCCTGAGGTGGGGGGCCAGAACCCTTCAAGGCTTCCTACACCACTCCAGCTGGCAGAGATCTCAGTGCCATTTAATTGGCATCTCTTATTGCCTGGGGGCTGCAGCCAGCTCCCTCTTCACCTCCTTCCTTCATGCCTGCAATCCACAGCATGTCCCTGTGCAGCACTGTGACTTGTCATGTTGGTCCACTAGCATGTGCTGTGTCCCTCTGGGGGTCCTATCAGCAATGCTGTCCTCAGGATTGTTTTCCAAGATACGGTTATCAGTTTAATTTGCTTAAAATTTGCCATAAGGAGAAAGAGGCCATGAGGTCTCTCTTCCCAGGAGGAAGTTCCACCAGGCAAAGTCTGTCACACAGCATTAGCAGCAAACTGTCACTGTGTGCTTGCTAAGTAAAAGAGCACATGAAACTAAAATGGTTTGAAAACAGTTTTTTTCTCTGTTTTTTTTTTTTTTCTCTGTTCTGTACACTGTGTGCTATTGGGAAGATGAGATCTTTTAGGAACCAGGCTGCTCTGGTCAGTGCTTTCAATCCTGAAATCTTGGGCGTTTGACACTTTTGCCTCTGCTGTATAGTTTTGATGTTGCATGGAAGTATGAATTCTGATGGGGAGTAAGGAGAAAATGAACTCAGCATTTGGAGAGCCTTTCCCACGAGGTGGGATTGAATACACCAGGTTTAGGGACATGGTTTAGAGGTGAACTTTGTAGAGTAGCGTTAATGGCTGGACTCAATCCCAAGGGATTTTTCCAACCTGAATGAATCTGTGATTCTGTCACTTGCTTTCTTCAAAGAAAACCAGATTTATTTCTCAACATGTACCTCTCATGAAACAGTCTCATATCTTTCTAAAAGAGTCTTAAAAACACAGGTCTTGGTGTTTTTTATATAATGTACTGTTGAACTTTCTGACATTTGCAGAATCAGTGTCACATTAAGTATAAATCTGTGGGACATCTTTTTTCAGTTGGTTGGTTTTGTTTTAAAAATGCCATGAGATTTCTCTTTTCACATTGTGTTAGTTTGCAATCTTTTGAACCCTTCTTTTGTTAAAGCAACATTCAAGACTCAGGGAGCTCTGCTGGCGTTTTTAAATACTTTGGGATGCATGCTTTCTGATTCTGAAGATTTAAAAATATTACTTCAAATATATATAATTTAATAACCTATATTTTTTATAGGTTTATCATGTTAAAATATATTCCTTAATATACAAGCTAAATATCTTTTGAACACTTCTGCCTTTTATCTCTAAAAGAGCATCAAATGGTACAGTTTTTAACTCTGATTTCTTGGTAACTTTATATCAGTGGAGCATGGGAATTTCTGAAAGGTTTCTTCATGACCAGACTAGCCAGGATAATTTCAATCATAGCCTTAACAATTCCTACTTTGTAGTTTGGTGTGTTGTGCTTGGTGGTAAGTTTTTTGGTTTGGTAGTGTGGGGTTGTTTGGGTTTTTTTTGTTGATTTTGTGTTGGTTTGGGTTTTTTCTTTTTGTTTGTTTTTTTTTTTTGTTTCTATTTTTGTGGGGTTTTTTTAGTTTTGTTTTGTCTACTGTAGCTTAATCCTAATGTTTTCTTGTTGTGATTGTGTTTCATTAAGTTTACATTGAGCTGTGATTTATCTTTTTTTCAAGTCCAACTGTGTTAGTAAATTGTGTTCTGGTAGAAAGAGGAATATAGAAAAAGCATAACATTGCAGTATTTTAGGATCTGCTCTGCAAATTCCCTTTGAACTGATGAGAGCAGACAGCTCTTGGCCTTGAAATCAACACAATTACAGAAGTGATTTTGGTTACTAAGAAATGTCACAGTATTATGAATGTTTCACTTAGAAATAGATTAGCTAATCTTAGTTAAAAGGTGAATTTCTTTAAAGCATACTTTTTATTTAAAAGGTGTGATCTGTTACAGGTTTATCCATTCTAATCAAAATCTGTCACTTGGTGAAACCAACATCTCATCAAGAGTAAATTTTTATTAAATCCCTTATTTGAGGCAAGTAAGATTGACATCTTTCAAAACTTTAATCTAAGAAGTTGCTAAATATTTAGGCATCACATCAATTGGAGATAAAATGTAATTACCTGTGGGATTATGGGGTCATGTGAAGATGTTTATTGCTGTAAGTAAAGCAGGTTTGAGATGGTGGTATTGGTCCTTAAAAGGTTTTAATTTACAAGGAAAGCAATGTGTAGCATATTCTTTTGTCAGTGGATTCATCAGAGTCCCCTTCTGGATGTGAGTTGCTTGTCCTCTGGTTTTTGGCTTGCTTTTGTCGCTTGTCTGTTATAAGTTGCATTCTGCTCATACTTCTATGTAAAGGACCTAGCTGTTTGCACCTGGGTAGCTTCAACTATGTAGACCTCTTACATAGCTGCAATTAGAAAGTATGTTATTTTAGTGTTTGTCAATACAGTTTTACAGAAATCCCAGTTACTCTCTATGGAAAATTATTCTTGCATAATAAATGAATTTAGAAACTGTCATTCAGCTACCAAGAAGATGTTTAATTTGAGTCTTTAAAAATGGGCCACCACAAATTAATTTAATCAGAGCATGCTGCCCCAGAAAAGCTCCTGCTTGACTTTGAAGATCTGGAACAGAAGTTGTCTAAAGTAGAGAGGAGCCAACTACAGGAGAGAAGAGGCAGCAGTTTTTTCAGTTGTGGGTGCTTCAACCAATTCTTTCAGGACTCTGGGATGAATCTCATCAGGTCCAATGGGATGTCCCATACATTTCTGAATGGAAAACATGACAGTTGCCTGTGTTGTGTTGTGTTTCCTTCCCTGGAGAAGTGTCAGATATCATGGTCATGTGCATGATGTATTAAGCCCTACAAAATACAAAGGAACTGAATGATGATCTAGCTTTGGGATTTATTCCTTGATCAAGATGGAGGATGGTGCAACTGAGTTAAATACAGTGTTATGTATAGAAATGTGTGCCACTGGTACAGTAAATAAATAATTTTGTTACTCTGTTGTCATTAATTGTCTGCTGGATGATAAAAAGTTTGACTTGGAATCTAATGTTTAGCAAGCAGTACAATTGGTGGTGCTTTCATTGAATATGTTAAAATAAGGTAGCATTTTGTGTAAGAGGAAAATGCATGTTTTTAATGGTAGGCAATCTATAAAAGAAAAAAACCAAGCCATTTGGAATTTTTAAATGGAAATTATGTTAGTGTGTAATTTTGTCTTCTTATTTTCAAAATGAGTTTTAAATGTATATGAAGACTTTGTTTTTACTAATGATGCCACTTAACAGAGAAGTAATATAAGGATACATTCATGCTCTAATGTATTTGAAAATTGCCTCGAGTTATCTAAGTAGCTCCTGGCATTTTGACAACATAGACCTAGGACCGTTGCAGATCCTGTGAGAAATTTGTGTCACAGTTTGTAAGACAGAATTTACTGTTTCCCCCTTACAGAAGTTGTTTTGTTGTAGGTAACAGTAGAACAAGACCATGTTTTGACTGAGAAGGGTGATAGAAGTGGAAAGGTTTTGATATTCAAGTCTCATTTCAGAAGTGGTTTTGAAGAAATACGTGATTCCTGTTTAAACTCATTAGCTTATTTTTATGATGAATAACATGTTTTGTTCAAGGTAGTATTTTGGGGCAACAAATACCATTTTTAGTTTCCTTGTTGATTTATCTGAATTAGAAATTACATCATCTTTTAGCTTGGTACACTTTTTGTTAACGTCAGGAAACTGAAGAGCACTAGGATTAGAAGAACATCCATTCTTTCAAGTTTACAAGGTAGACCAGTGGCTCAGATGTTTTCTTTAGTGATAAGCCTAGTAATTATCTTCTTTTGTCCAGAGGACTTATATCCATAGTTCTCATGGGATAGACTAGGAGGAAAAAAATATTTTCTGTTAATAATTTCCTTGCCTTCATGGAAGCATTCTGCACCACAAGATAACTTTTAAGAGGTTAGCTAATTGCAACTGGGATTGTCATTCTTGCCCTTTTCTCTAGGAAAATTGAATATTCAGTATTCATACTACATTGGTCAGATCTCCTTGAGCAAGCTCTCATGTGAATCACTCTGGACTTTGATTTCTGTTGTTCCAGGGGAATGCAAATCTTACAGTAGCTTATAAAACACAATATGGCTTTTTGTACAGTTGATTCTGAATTTTAGTGCCAAGATCTTAATGGATTGGAAGCTTCCAATGAGGCATTAATGTCTATTGACTGGAATGTCTTGCAGAAGATGGCCCCACTTTAGAAGTTAGGTAGCTGTTTCACACATTTACAGCTTATGTGTTGTCCTGTGTTTTACTGTGCATCATCTATGTAGTATCTAATAAAAAAAACTATGAGATGGCTTTCCAGAGAAGGAAACAGCTGAGAGTGAAAGAATATGTTGCCCTTAGGAGGCCCTAATTTTTCTTTGCTTTCCAAGCTTAGTCATAGTCTTGGGTTTGAAGATGAGAATTTCTCTGCCCATCACTGTTCTAGACTGGACTTCAGTACTTCATATTTTAAACACAAATGCATTTAATTGCAACTTCACATGAAATCTTTATATTTATTTTACTTATCTGTCTTAGCATTGGTTGATTTTTGTTTTGTTTTGTTTTTGTATTTTCAGTACTACATCCCTTATCTATTTCTGAAGTCTTAAATGTTCCTTAGTTCCTGTCAGATTCTTAAGCACTCAAAGCTCTTGGATGTTCTTATGTTGCTCAGATGTCTTCATGTAATTTGTGTATTTTTGCATTTCCAGTCATAGCCTTTGGCTTTTTGCAGAATATTCTTTTTTATTCTTAATGATGGATTTACATGGGAAACCTGCTGTAGGATGTTTCAGTGAACTTACTTGACCTTTACATTTCCTTGCCAACTGGGATCTACCCAGTTTTCTTTCAGTCTGCATCTCTATACCTCCTATCACATATTCTTTTTAGCCCTGTTATTCCCCTTATTGGTAAATTTATTTTGCTATTTCAGTTGTAATGTTTTAAAATACATTTGTCCTCTGGAGATATGTCCCACTTTTGTAGAAAAGAATAAACTGTATAATGATCTTGTACATTTGAACTCAGTCTTACAGTAACTGCTGACATCTTAAAAAATGTGATTTAACCTATTTTCTTCATCACTGTTTTTAGGCTTAATGTTCATTTGCATCTAAATGTTCAGATTCTTTAGTATTCATGGTTATCAGGTTTAGCCGTTTTTTAAAAAAACTACTTTTGTCAGCATATAAGGTTATATTTGGCTTATCTTTACTAATCTTAAGTTGCATTTCTCATCAAGTCTTCAGATATCATTATCTTTATCATATGTTCTTGCTTTCTTATGTTAGCATAGTCATCAGTATATCAAAAAAAGTTGCTGCAGGCCCACCCTGGAAACTCTGCAGCAATGACACGTTTCCCAGAACCACTGTGTGAAGCTGTAGGGATCTGGCCTTAGGGAACCATGTAGCTCCCTGCCTTAATGCTTTGTTAAGATCAAATGGGGCAGGGACTTCATTCAGTATTAGTGCTTTTAATTTTTGAACTAGAAGCACTTCCCTGGATCACTGTAATAATTTTAGAAGGTGCTCCTGACTGCTTGCAGCCCAGAGGCCATCTCATGCTGTGCTATGCTATGATTAGGTGCTGTCTTTAAATCTGTTCTTTACTATGATCTCGTTTCTTTTATCTCTTTCATTATCAACTATGTAATTTGAAGTATTTGAAACACTATGGAACTATCTTCACTTATTTCCTCACTTATTAAAAATTAATTAGATGGAAAAGTTATTAACGTTATTAACAACCTAAGATTTTTTAAAGAATGCTTTGCTGCAGTAAAAAGTCTAGTTTCTATTAGCCTTTTACTTAACAAAAATTATGTAGGTAAGCCAGAGGTTACTAACACAGTTTATGCTTAAACATCACAAAAAAAATTTGAATCAGTAACTCTTCAAGTTTTCAGCCTCTTCACAAGATTAAATCATGAGTTTGGGAAACAGCAAGAAATGTAACAATTCCAGCAAAACATACCAGCTTGGAGAAAATAAAAAATAAACCTTAAGTAAGTGGAAAAGGGACTGATGTAGACT
>JAOEGS010009896.1:0-16592 GCA_025447755.1 Corythornis vintsioides | reverse complement strand
CCCATCATGTCTGTGCCATCCCCCTCCTTTTATTCCTGCTCTACCCCTGCCTGTCAGGCATTGGGGGGGCCTGGGGATCCTAATACATCACCTTATTTTTCAGTATCTGGAAGAAAGAATTATATAGTAATCCATTTATGAGATGCATTAAATGGATAGCAGGGCTGTCAAATATTTGAAAGTGATGGAGAAGGAATGTTTCTTGCTGATTTGAATAAATATCAGAAAGCTGAGGATTTGCATTAAGTGTTGAAGTTGTCAACTTGCCAGGGTGGCAGATGCCTGCCCACAAGAGCTCTAGAACCAGAAGTTAAACTGTGGCATGGCTGTGCTAGCAAAAATGGCAATATTTGCCTGCTGTGTTGATTACATTTCTTACTACTACTTGTAAAATGTTCCCTAATTAACCACTGGTGTGTGCCTCTTCATGGGAATTAAATGTTTAATTCCTTTCTTTTCAGAAAGAAAGAAAGGAATATTTCTCAGATACCTGGGATGATTTATCATCTGTGACCAAACTCTTTGATACTGCTAAATCAGTTATTTAGCTGAAAAGTCAGATTAAGGTTTATGAAAATTGCATGATAATTTTGCTTCCTTCTTATTGGTGTGCCAGTACATGATATGCAGCTCTGCCAAATCTTTACTTGGTATTTTATGTGGGTGTGTATAAATAAGTTGCTAGAGCTGAGTCATGTTTCCTTTGTTCTCACAATCCCTCATGAGCAATGCAATTAAACAGCTCATGAAAAGTGATATACTAGTGAAATTGGTTTTAGGACAGTGTTTTAAACACTTAAAAGTGTGTATCTTAGACTTGTGCCATGGCAACAGAAAAATTACATGCTGAAAACCCAAAGTATTATTAAAAGTATACAGGTAATGTAACGTGCTAATTGTATGCTACTCAGGATGTTAAGTGCTGTCAAATGTGAGTTAATATCTGGATTTTGGCACCAAACCCAGTATAGACCATTAGCCCATGCTACAGTATGCTTCCAATGCTTCTAAAGTAGTGATTTTTCTATTTTTTCCATAGGTGCCTTACCTTTGCTTCAGAGAGAAAATGAGATGCTTCAAAATGATCTCAGTTGAAATGATTTTCAGTCAAAAGAGGAGTTCTAGAGAGGATGGCAGAAAGCCTGGTATAGGGTCATTCCTGCCAAATAAAACAAACTATTATAATGAATTTTTCATGGATAATACATTTACATAAGTAGGCCGTTTTAATAACAGCCACAAAAGTAGTACTTTGGAAATCAAGGGAATGGGCAAAATTTAAACTGGTACTTTGCTTCTTTCATCTCTATACATAACATCTCAGTCTTCTAATGCCTGTCCCACAGGGAAAGGAGTTTCCATATGCCTGGCACTACTGCCACAGCAATCAGAAATCTGGAATTGCTTTTAATTAATAAATTGGTATTTCTCATTATTCTGTTTCTTACTCCTTATTGTAGGCATACTATTTAGAGAATATGCTGACACAATAAGTAATAATTCTTTTTTGTCTTTAATGATGTATTATAAACTATCTGGGCTGCATGAAAAATGAAGAGTATTGAAACTCTTAGTTTTCACTAAGAATGAACTTAATTATTACGACTTAATTTTATATTAATTAATTGAAATCATCTTTGTTTTATCAGAAGTATGTCTTCATTAGTTACAATATGCAACACAGAAAAATAAAATTTGTAACTTATTTTTTATGTAAAAGGTTAGACTGAGAATGATTTCCAATTTACTGCATTTGCACCAGAATAAAATTTTTGGATACAAAGTGACTTCTCAGAAATACCATAAAAATGAGAATAAGCTTAAGGGCAAATTGTGACATTAGTGAGTGATGATAGTTCTATCTGGCATTCAGTCAGCTTGAATAATACAAGGTTTATGTGATTTATTACCTTACAATGCTGAAATAGTATCTACTAATACAAATGTTTCCAATAAAAAAGAAAGGGAACTTATTAAATTGAAAAGATAATGTTTTCTTGATTTTTCTTCTTAGTTTTATATTCTTGTGCCCTGCAGCTCTAGTACAGCTGCTCTAAGTGCAAATGCAAATACCAGGTTGCTTAATGGGGTAATTAAAGACAGCAGACGAAAGTTATGTAACAGATACTTCCTGAGTGTAAAACATATTCAACCCATACCAAATGGTATATTAAACTGTGTAATTGTGTCCTGAGGATGCATTCCATGCCTTGAATATTTCTTTTACTAAAATTGGATGTGAAAATAAAATGGCCCTTCCTTAGTTTTGCAGATTCTGAATTCTTCTTGTTCATTTACTTGAGTAGGATAATATAACTTTTTTTTTTTTTTTCCATTATGAACCCATATTCCCTATATAGTTAAAAAAACAATGCATGGAAATCCTGGCTAGTAGCTGCAATATAAAGAAGACTATTACTGGAAAACAGTTTTCAGGAAAATTGCTTTGTCTTCACACTATGTCCAGCATTGCTCTGCATAGCTTTGTGTAGAGGATCCTGAATGTCATTGAGGACAGAATCCGAGGGCATAGGGGGTTGTGTAGTTTGGCTGGAGAAACAAAACCTGCATGTTTAACATGTTCAGAAATCTGTGGCTGGGTAAGTGAAGACTCATTTTCAAAACTGCAGTCCATTGAAATTGGACTTCATTTGGCTTTTTAAAACTAGCATGCTCCTTTCTGTCTCTTTTTGGCTCAGAGTTAGTCCCCATTATCTAGAAGGACCAAGGCTGGTAGATAGGCTGCAGCTGCTGAAGCTGCAAAGTTAATATAACCATGAAAAAAGTTAAAGAGAACAAAGGGACTGTGGATGCACTGGATCTTTTATGACTCACCAGCATAACTCTCAGTCTTTCTCCTTCTTCCTGTCCTCAAACCTCTCTTTAAACTTTTCTTTACTGATTCCTTGCTTAACATTCCAGACTATGAATTTATTTCCATTCCCTGCCATCATGTGCCTTTATGGAGACAGTGTTGGGAGCACAGGATGGCTGCTCTGGATCTACCTTTCAGGGAGAAAAGTAATTGCTAGCAAGGTCTGTCCTTGGCTGTTGTAGTGATGCTTCTCGTGCTGGCAGGATTGCATCTGCATAATTAGTCTCACACACAACATGGAGTATAATTGGTGTAATGAAATCTTTGATCAGTGCTCTCCAATTACTGTCTCTGCTGGGATTGCATGACTCGTGGTTCTTAAACCTTTACTATAATTCTAAGTGTTCTTTTCTTGTTTTGAGTAGGTCAAGAGGTGTGTTTCTGGTGCCAGACAATTTCCACTTGCTAAACTTCAAACTGTCCTGGCTTGAAAGAACATTATAATAGTTCTTCTTAGAGAATTTGCTGACAGTTGTTAATTTTTAAATTGTGGGTGTTCCTTTCTTTGAACTAATGTCTTGTTATTCACAACTCCACAAAAAGAATCAAGGCAAACCAAACCCAGAGTCATTAACTCAAGCAACACTCTGGGGAATAAGTTCAGTTGTAAAATATTTAGATTAAATTAGTAATAATCAACTGAAATATGGTATTTCATTGGAAATTGTTGATATAAAGCACAACTTACTCCCATAAACTGTATGGTTGAGGATAGTTTTAATTGCAAAGCCTTATATATATGCATTGCAGAAACATTCTAAAAGCCATCCTTTGAATTTTATGGAATCTCTAATAATTTTATTTCATTACTCTAGGAAAAATAGGGTTGTGTTCTTTTTCTTTTGGAGAAAGGGTGCAAACATTGATTAATTTCTCGCAGTTCACAGTCTGGCTGTGAAATAGTGCAGGAAAGAGTAAGTGTTGATATTTAGTAGAAAGTCTAAAAAATTTGGTTTTTTTTAATCTTTGAGATTGGTACTGGAACAGTTCTTAGTGATTGATGTTGATACTTTAAAAGGGTGCAGAAGGTGGTGTGAAAAATATCACAAATATTGTTTGAGGAAACTGCAAAAAATCCCATTTATTTCAGTTGCAACAGTCTTAAGTATTACTAGATATAAGATGCATAAATCCCTTCAGGGTGGGGCAGATAAGTAATGGGTGCTACAAAGGTTCTGTTAAGGTAGATATGTTTCTGAAAAATATTTACTGATTTGGAAATATTTGGAGGAGTTTAAGGTTTGGTAATACCCCAGAAAAAAATCTTCTGGAGCAGTGAACCCTAGGAACCAGTGAAGCTCTTGCAGATATTAGGCTATAATCATCAGGGTGGACTTAAATAAGGTATAGAGGCTTCAGTTAATACAGTGCAGATCTCTCCACTGCTGTATGGTGACATACAGATGAGTAGCTCAGCTCCCAAATCTGCAATCCATCAACTTCGAGCATGTTTCCTTGTTTGTGGTAGCTCTGTGTGTTGGGCTGCAGGCTGCTGCATCAGAGCATCCTGCAGGTGGGGATAGGGGATTCTGTCCCTATTTTCAGTTTATTTGTTTCCACCCATAGTTGAAGGTAGCTGCACTGCCACTAGTAAAGGGCTAGATAGAAAATAACATTTTCCATCAGCATTTTATTATTATTAGTGAGTTGTAGAGACTATTCTTTGCCTATCCAGATCCAGGTAAAAAGTTGTCCTTTGCTGAAGAGTACTGTAAAGTTATATAAGTGTTGTGAAGTCCTACTCATAAAGGCAAGTACAACTACTCTATATATTCAACTATGTGTTAGTGTAATAGCAATTGGGAAGGAAAATGTAGAAGAAGCTACAGTACTTCTAGAATAACCCAGCCTAGCCTTTGATCTGAATAAATTTGGAGAACTACTCTGCTTATTTATAGGGGCTCCACTATTGCAGAAATGTACAGTCAGCTCTAATGGAAACTATTGGTCTCTGAGTTTACTGAATGCTACTCATAAAAGCACTTCATGTCAGAATACAAAAATACTGTTTGTCTGTACTGGAAATTATTGTATTCCAGATGTTTTATATGCATTCCAAATGCTATATTCGGGTACTGAAAATAGCTGTTTGACAACGTATTTTGTGGGTAAATACATAGTAAACCTTGCTTCTCTCTCCCCCATAGTGTATCACAGATGGAGTAAATGGGGCTGTAACTCCCCTGGGTTTTTAAAAATGCCTTCTCTGAACTGCCTTAGTTCAGATGCTGTGGCTGCATCATTGCCTCACTACTAAAATTGTCTGACTCAGTGTGGCATACAGGATGCAAAGCCCTGCTAGATTAAACTGATAGCTTTGCTTACATCTCTTTCTGGATTGTTAATCACCAAAACAGAGACTATAATGTACTGCAAATATTTATTGGACTGCAAGTGTTATCATGCCTGGATAATCTGGTAGATTTGAAAGGCAATGGTGAGCAGCTATTCTGAATTAAGAACATGGTAAAATGTAGTAAGAAGTAACTGTAAAAATAATTTTGACTTACCTAATTAAAATTCTTGACTTTCAACCTGGCAGAAGTGCTTGATTGACACTGGAGACAGAGACTGGAGTGCAAGGAAAGATTTCAGGATTTGCTCTGAAAATGACAGTTTTTAAATTACAGGAAAGATGATTGAATTGAAAAGAAGTTTTGTCTAGAAATACTTTATATGTGCTGCATTTCCTTTTTCATATATAATGTATGTTGGAACACAGAAAACAGTTGGAATTAATGAAAATCTTTCTGCTTGTACATTCACCTCCCTTATTTTTTTCTCACAACATAATATGTGTGGGGATTTGTGAAATCTCTTTCAAAGACACCACCTTACCCCCCCCCTTTTTTTTTTTTTTACAGAGTGGTTACCCCCCCTTAATTGTAGTTTGATGCTTTGTTACTTGCTGATGTAATAAAATTAAATTAATATCTGTTTTAATTCTGTTGAGGAGTTTGCTTCCTACAAATATGTCTACAAATAGCCAAATGTGGGTGTCAAATAGAAGAAGCCAAACTCTTCTCTGTAGTTCCTTATAATAGGACAAGGAACAATGGGTATAAACCAGAGCATAGAAGGTTCCATCTCAAAATGAGGAGGAACTTCTTTACTGTGAGGATGACAGAGCACTGGAACAGACTGCCCAGAGATGTTGTGGAGACTGTTCTTAGATGAGGGTCCTGTGCAGCACTCTGCAACTGTCCATTTAAATGTAAAAGAATGACAGCCCAGTACTGAGGGTGCTGGGTCACCTTGCTTGTATGATGAATGAGCTGAATGGGCTCAGCACCAGGCAGAACTGCAAACTGATTTTTGTGACTCATGTTTTGGATAGCACAAGCTACAAAATAGACCTTGCACTTTTTCTATGCTGATTTCCTGATTCCCAGGCTGTGCCAGCTCCAACTAACATCAGCACTGGGTCTATTCCAGGAATTGTTTTGGATAGAGAACATAGGAGGAGTCCTCAATTGAGCTAATTTTCAGCAGATTAACCATTTATTTGCTGGTCCTTTATTTTAATTGCATTTTATTTACATAACCTTAGTTATGCTGTCATTACTATAAACAGGAATTTTAGATATTGCAAAGTTACTTAGATCTTTATGTGGCTACCCATCTTTCCTACTTTGTACTTAAAATTGAAGAGATGTTTTTACTAAACTGACAAGTATTGAAGGTCTGGAACCAAATTCCTTTGGAAGCTTTTGTTTTTTCTTCTTTTTTTTTTTTCCCCCTTTGTTAATGGACTATCAGTTTGGTATAGTTGCATTAATAGCTAAAGGACTTGTAAATGTAATCTTCAGTACTATTAATGGTTGGTTATTTTATTACTGCTGTGGCCAGAGTGGATGAAAGCAAAAAACAAAGTCTTGTACCTGTGGAACAAGTTAAATCCTGAGGATGTATCAGAACATAGCTCATTATTTGGTTATCTTCATGGATGAAGATTCAGAGGCTGACCTGACTATTATGATGAACCCCAGAGGAGATTTTTGAAGTGGGAGGGATTCAACAGGGAGGTTGGATTTACCTCAAAATGTGCTTGTTAATGCAGTGAAACTTCATTCTGCCACTTTAAAATTAAAGGCATACCTGGAATGTGAATTTTATGGAACTCAAGGCTTTTAAAAATAATTATTTTGTTATGAATTAAGTGATATAAATATGTTTCTTTATGGTTTTAATATTACAGAATTATATGGTAATGAGAGAATTGATAAGCATATATGTAAGTATATAAGTAGAAGCTATAATTCAGATACTATAGTTCACATATTTTAGTTTGCTTCAGTATGAATTTATATGTATATTAATCTTTGAGATATTGCTTCCCAAATAGATTTGCTTTCTGACTGTACCTACCCTTGCAATAGCAGATATGTAATTTCTCAAATATCTGATAATATTCTTTATGTTTGGGTGCTTTAATGTAGTGCTTGGCTTTTTTAAAAAGAGAGGTACTATGATTGGTCTGCAACTCTGTAGAAAAAAAACTATGAGCTTTATGAATTTCCTTTTAAATACTATCCCAGTCATATTTGATCAAATATATTGTTGCTTATGTTTACAATAACTTGTTTTATGCATGTTGATAAGCAAGACAATAATGTCTTCTTCTGCAGCTTTGATAGGAAAATTTGCTTATCAAGCATTGAGCCTCTTATTGTTACTGTCCATTGAGCTAGACAGTAATCAGCATTAGTGCAACTTCCCTTGTGCTAGTTCAAGATAACATGTTTGTGAATTCTAAGACATGTTGTCTTGTTCTCTATCAATAGTATCAATGAATTAGAAGAAATAATAATAATAGATCATAGTTGCAAGTATAAATTGTATGGGTCAAACCAATCCTAAGTATTGTCACAACTCACTTGATAAAAAAAACATATATACTTTTACAGAAGTTCCATCATTAAGGAAGTACCATTATTTTGAACAATGAAGACAAAAGTAAGCTAACAATGAACTGTGTCAAACATGTTAAGCCTTGGTTGTTATTTAGTATTTCATCCTCAGAGTGAGAATTATATTAGTCCCATTAATATTACTGGCTTTATCATCCATCACTTGTACCATTGCCTTCTTTAGGTAACCAGGAAAGTAAATACCTTTTTTATTTTCATTGTTTAAAGTGTTAGTTAATTGTTTAAAGTATGGGGAAAACACAGTTTTAAGTGGGTAGGAGAGCAGTAGACTGGACCAAGCCTGGACAGTGGGAAAGTGAACAACGGAGGCATGTTTTCTTTAGATTAGAAATATTATTCTTTGGATCTCAAGGTGCAAATTATGCTGTGCTACAATGTTCTTTTCAAACGCACAAGATAAAATTTGCATATCTAAATTGGATCAGCTTGAATGGGTTTCCCTGCTGTCTCACCCCTCAGCTGCAATCTCTCTGAAATGGCCTGCAGGTGGATCCAAATAGTAATTTTTAAGAGCATCTCTAAAATAAATATTTTTCTTTTAGTTTTATATTTATTTCTTGTAGTGAACATCAGCAAAAAATCTTCTCTGCCTCATCTGAGTATAATCTACATGATAATTGGAGGTTGAAATTTAATTCTGTTTATGCTGACTTTAAAAATAACAATTTCAACTGGCTCAATAAAATCACAGTTGTTTCATAGTGTTAAAATAGTCTTAGTGGTGTTGTTTCATTAAAACAAATATTAGAACTATGTAGTTTCTTTAGGATAAATGTGAAAAATTTTACAATAAAAGGGTATTGGAGGAAGACCCTACAATTTTGTTACACATTTCTGGTGTGTTTTCTTTTTTTTTCCTATTTTTTAAAGGTAAACTTACTGATACAGTACTGATTCAGATTCTCTTCCCTTTCTGTTTTTTTTTTATAATTTTGAAATTTTATTAAATTAACCATGACAAAAGTTTATAGATTATTTTTCCTCCAATAAAACTATTATATTCTTAATAGATTTTTCTCAAGTATTATTGCATGTCATTCATCTGCTCAATTTATTTTGTGGTTAGTATGACTGCTGCTGACTTAAAAAAGGAGCAATAGCAAGAGAACAGGACAACAGGACTACAGTTCAAAGACAATGTTTTAGTTCCTGCAAAGCAGTGTTTAAAAGTTCTAATGGGACTATTTTTACAAGGAGCAACGGTCACAAACTGGAACATGGGAGGTCCCAGCTAAATATGAGGAGCAACTTCTTTACTGTGATGGTGACAAAGCACTGGACAGGGAACAGGCTGCCCAGGGAGGTTCTGCAGTTTCCTCCTCTGGAGATACTCAAAACCCACCTGGATGCAATCCTGTGTAATGTGCTCAATGCAAACCTGTTTTGGTGGTTGGGTGGTGGACTAGATGATACCTAGAGGCCCCTTCTGACTCCAATGATTCTGTGATAATAGGTTCTGTATGTGATGCTAAAAGATTATGCCAGTTAATCTATATTTTACTAGCTCTGTATGTATTTTAACAGTACAAGTTTTTTTTAATATAAGCATAAGAAACATGCTATAAAGTCCTCATGCTCTGTTAAATGAACAAAGGGAAGCAGGAAAATGTTTGAAGCCAATGGAGCTTCACAAGACCCTGTCCAAGGTGCTGTAGCAAAAAAAAAAACAAATGAAATTTGATTTGGTAGTTTTATGTAGGGATGGTTAAAACTCAGTAACTATTTATCAGTTTACCTACTGATCTTAACTCAGGATGGGGTTTCTGTTCCTTTATGGAGAATATCTGAAGTCTTTATTAAGTTCTAGATGTAGTTCTGATGCATGTTTGGTGGAATTTGTTTCTCTTGCCAAAGTAATAAGAAATTTTATGAGAATAACCTAAGATTACTGCTGTATCCCATAAAAATGATACTCATATATCAGAAAACAAAACTGTTCCTAATGAGTATTTCTGGATGCAATAGTAACATTGCATAGTCTTTTGAAGGTCATGGTAACTGTTTCATAGATTCATAGTTTTCTTCCATCTGAGTGATATTCAAGGAGGTGTGTGCTTGACCTGGAGTCCAATAACTGTGTCTAACTCATGGAGAGACTCTTTTCTGTTACCAGTAAGAAATTAATAATGCTACTTCTGGGGAAAAAAACAAACAACAAAAACCCAACAAACCAAACAACTTTAAATATCATTGGTGGGGGGTTGGGAACAAGAGTTATATTCCAGTGGTTGTTCTTTGACTGTAGGATTAGCACTCTTGCTTTAAGCTTTTAGGGACTACAATAAGGCTTTTTGTTGAATACTAGACAATATGGGACTATTGTGCTCAATTTACTAGTGGACCAATCAGTCACTGTGTCAGGGAAAACTTTTTACCCCTGCAAACACACACATACACCTCTCACAAGTTAACTGTCACATTCCTCAGGACTGACATAAATAGTGTTGAAATTTTGTTTGTAAAAGTGATAAATTCAATATTACAATAGAAAAATATGCATTTTAAAAGCTTTAAGATAAAAGAATCTCTTGTTTTAATCCTAGTGATACATCTAGGAAACAGGTTTCTAATGTAAAGTTTGACTTCTGCTTTATGCATGACATACCTTTTTTTGCACTAGTAAAACACATTTTTCTCTTTACCTGAACTGAGGTTGTTATTCTAACCTAAACTTGGCAACATCCAACCATTACTGTTGCCATTTCAAAGTCATGCTTCAATTTTTTAGTGCTACCCATCCCACTTCATCTGTAAATTAAACTTCCTGACCCTGGGAAATCATGCTCCACTCATCTAGCTGGGTGGATGAACTGAACTCAATGCTGATGTAGTGACAACTGTTTTGCATGTTTCTATACTATTTCAGTAATGGTGCAATAACTGAGGAAACTTCTTTTAATCTTCTCCATACTGTTTCTTCTTTCAGTGAGCAGTATATCAAAGTAAGTTGTCATTTCATATGCAGAGAATATATAGATGCAACTGTCAGTTTTTTAGACCAAGGTTGCTTTTGACTCTCATGGGAAAAACCTGTGGAAGTATTAGAGCTGCCACTAACAGTTAATTGGAAAGATTTTTCTCCCACTTTCAGACATGCAAGTATACTAGTGATTGTAGAAAACTTGCATTGATGTCTTTTGTCAACACAGGGAAGAACAATTGTGCCAATTTAATGGAATTTTTTCCTGTCCTGGAAGTGTCACATCATCTTAAGCTTGGTTTGATCCCCCTAGTGAAGCTCGAATTTTAATGCTAATGCTGATAATTTAGAGAAGATTTTTTCAGCAGCACACAGAATGTGTTAAGTGCATTGAGATCTGTGTGCAGAAAATCCAATTATATGTGGTTATGATGTCACCAATCTCAGTGCATAGATTTGGCTACTTGCTTTCTTTTGCCACAGAAGTATTGATGCAATTGTGTGTAGGAGAGGATAGTGCTGCAATGGCAGAGGAGGTTTTGTTAACACAGTTCAAAAGTTATGGAAATAATTGTCCATGTGCTTTGAAATGATAATGTGCTTTCATTAATATGGACTTGGAATGAATTAATTTTGTTGCCTTCCTTATTTAGATTTAATTTTTACATTGTAGTTTGCTGTTGAATTGACTTCAGTGAGTGACCTATAATTTCCAATAGGAAGACTCATTCTGTAAGAACAGATTTCCCTTCCACTTACCATATAATCAAAATACGATAGATGGAACACACAAATCTTTCATATAAAATTAGAGAGAAATGTATTTATTTTCAGATACTATATTCTGCAACATATATTATTAATGATTTAATGTAGTTCTTAGGGCTTTGTTAGTTAGCAAATCGCAGCTAAACCTTGATCATTACTTTAATATGGTTTAAATCCCACCTCATCTTATCCCATGTCAGAATGGTGTGAGATCCTTTAATCAGTTTCTTGAATTTATATTCCTCTTGTTCATTGATTTGTTGAAGTCAGCACAAAACACAAAGCTGTACTTTTGGCCAGCTAAGTTAGGATGCTTAAAAAGTTGACAAATCATTAAAAGCTGTTTCCAGCTATATTGGCTTTATCACTTCTATTAAGCCTATCCATGTCTACAAACCATTAAATTATTGGTTAGGTTACAAAACCCCAGTGAAACAACTCACTAAAGAAAGCAGCCTTATTTAATTTTCTTATTAATTTGTATTACTTAACTAATTTGAGAATTGATAACAGAATGTTTGAGTGATTTATGGCTTGAAAAAGAAGACCAACACTTCCCTTTTTGAAAATGGAAATTGGCTTGTCAGACATTTAGATGAAGAATGATCAATCAATAGGATTTTAATAAGGAGAAGGTTTAAAATTGACTGAAGGTGGCTTTTGTTTAAAGGTGATTTGGTATGTGCAAATTACTAAGCTCTCCCTGGAGAGGATTTTCAAAGGCAATAATGGGCACTGATTTTCTTTGTCTATTCCATTCTCTTTCTGTTCCCCTTGCCAGGGACTTCAGAGGGGATTTCAGTACTTACCTCTCCATTGTACCTTTGAAATCTCCCTCCCTGTTTTTTAGGTTCTGTTAATTCTACCTATTTGCATTTACAATGATAATTTTTTAGCAGTTATCCAAATAAACGTATTTATTTTCAGCATAAGTTAATGTTAGGCATAGGGGCTGGCTGTTCTGATTGATTTTATAAATGTAGATTTCCAAAGTATATGCACACATTGGAGAAGCAGAGTTAACTTGGAAGGTCCCATTAAAATCCTGCCAGATGGAAAAACTAATATAATGGAACTTGATGATAGAAAACTGGTTCTGCTGGCAGTTATGCTCATCTGGGTTAGTTGTGGGTGAAGTCTGGTTTTGAAATTCTGAAAGAAGGTAACTATAGTTAGGTTTAAAAACCTTTATTCTTTGTGCAATCTTAATCACATAGGTATAAAAGCTGTAGATCAATGCCAAAAAAAAAAAAAAAAAAAAGAGTAAATAGCACACCCATACAAATTCTGGTCATCACAGTTTCCTCAAAGTATTTTTTTATCTGCATATGTTTCTTACCCTGACTTCAGTCTGTTTTCTTAGCTTTTCCTATCACTTGTTCTATCCCAAACTTTCTATTCTAGTGACAGTGGCCAGCTTTATGTTCCAGCCTCACTTCTGTAGCCAATCTTAATTACTTCCCCCCCCGCCCCCAGTACTCTTTAAGCAAGTACATACTGGCACCACAATTACAGAAGAGCTTCTAATTATGTTCAGACTTCTTTTTGGAGCTTATCATGTGAAAAGGACACTGATCACTCCAAACTGGAGCAAATTTCATGTTTCTTCCCCCACAGCAGAGCTTACCAAAATCTTTTAAGTGGAAAAACCACTTCCCTCATGTAGATATTTTTCTGTTTTCTTTTTCTTTTATTAATACACACACACACACAAATTGTTTCTCCTCTTTACTGAAATGACTGGGACCAGGAAGCAAATAATTTTATATGTGTTTTTCTTGTCTTTGGCTTTATCTGTAAAGTTACTCTTGAACTTCAAATTTGGCAGTCTTAAGAAACCAAAAAGTGTGAGCGAGTCAGTCACAATACAGACCTTGCTACAGACACTAACTGTAATTGGTATTTTGCTTGTGAATTTTCTGTGTTATTTGAATTATGCTGTGCATATAGTGACTGGAAGAGAAATTTCAAATATAAGGACTTACTCCATCTGCTCCTGAATACATGAACATGCTCAAAATCTCTTTGAACAAGATCGTGTATCAACACTGATGGCTTTCTAATAAAAAAAAAAAAACCACATACTTCATTTTTCTTATATACAGCAAATTCCACCAGAGGTAACTAAATGGATCTCTGAAGTTATGAGGAAATACTGAGAGCCTGAGTTCTCCATAGAGGTGACACTTCCTGATAGGGAACTCTCACCAACCATTCTATCTTTTGAAAGGTTCTGCTTCATGCAGTTGACTGTTGAAGGCAATGTAATATGGGCTGAAAGGACAATGCTAATTCACAGAGTTTAAATCCAGAAGGAAGAATTAGCTGATTTAATCTGACCTTCTGCTGTTCTTGGGTCACTATGTTTCACAAACATTGATCTGTTCAGCCCAGAGCCTTTCTCTGGTTAAAATGTTATAATCAGGTCAAAACGAACATTTTGCTGAAGACAGACAAAGGTGGCAAATACATTATTTAATCAGTTAGCTTGATCCAAAGCTAGGTGGCTTCCTTGATAAATTTATTGATTTCTTCTTGTATTTCTCTATCTTTCAGCAAGCAGCTCTTGATATATGCCCTTCTTGAAAAGAATGCTTTCCCTGAGTGTTCCATACTGAGGATGCTGACTACAAAAGGGATCTACACAAAAACCACAACAGCCTGTTAAGCCAAACTCAAAGAACTACTGAAATATAGCAATACACTTTGGGAAAAAAAGAAAAGAAAAGAAAAAAAAGCTAAAACAACAAACCAAACTCCCTTCCAATATAACTAGAGTCTCTTACCTGCAAGGAAAGAATAAGAGAAATTCAAAAATAGCATGTTATGACATGGTCGAGTGTGACACCTAGAGGCTATATGTTTAGGATGACTAAAGAATAATTTTTGTCAGCTACAAGTTTTTGCATAGCACATTTAATTTTGGATTGAAAGAATGGAGCTGCCATCCTGAGAGATGAAGTATCTTGCAACATTCTGTATTTGTTTGCTTGTTTGATTGATTGCTTGTTTTCACACTGTTCATTTTTAGCATATTTTTCTGGCTTCCCTAATTAGCCTCCCTAGCATTGATATGAAGAAAAATATTAGACCATTACTGAGAGTGGTGAATAGTGCTCAAGGCTCTGCAGCAAAGCATAAAAGAGCCCTGTAGAGCTTATTGCAGCCTGAAATTCTCAAAATCTAATAAAATTCTTTCAGGTCCTATCTCAGGAGAATCCTTATAATATACTTGCACCTGCAGTAAGATATTTGCACAAAAGTCAGGCTCTCCCAAAATGTGCAGCTAGTTTTGGCTCATGAGTTTATGTTGGGGAATAAAGAGAAGAATATCTTTTTTGAGATGTTATATGTATTATTTAGATTATGGGTCATGCAAAACTAACATATATGTAAGGGGACCTACCATACCTTCCTCACTTCTCTAAAAGTTAGGGGTGCAACCATACCACTGCATCCCATACAGGGATATATCCAAGGACATCATAATATGGGGACTGAACCAAAACAATGTGTTATAAATTTAAAGTGCTTTTCAGAAATGTGTGATACTGTATTATCCAGTGGACTTTAGCTGTGATAAACTCAATATTAGGTGCTCCTTTCAAGAATATAGTTGATTTACTTCCCTTTGGCAGCACTTATCATTTTCATACTGAAATAAATGGAAAAAGTCTTGGAGATAAACCAAAATAAGTGCAGTTATTTGAGGAGGACTTTGATTTTTACACACACACACACACACACACACACAAAAAAAAGAAAATATTTTCTTTCTTTAGATTTTGGGTGATTTTTTAGTATCCTGGTAGTCTTGCAGCACAGCAGTTTGTTAAGTACAGTTGTAGAGTTTGTAAAGTATCTAGAAGAGTGGACTAAAACTTCTCTAAATATTTCAGGCTCAAGAAAGATCAAAGCCATACTAGAAACACCTCTTCATTATATTAAACAATATTTAATGGATCACTCTTCAAGCTGATTTTCATGAAGGTCTTCCAGGTTAGTTGAAATTTTTCTAAGGAAATGAAAAGGTGCTAACTTGTCAATCATGTGAGAGCAGATTACAGACTCTACATAGCTGCTGTGCCTCAAATAAATAATTGTATCTGCATAAATGCCTACTGATAATCTTATGTTGGTGCTCCAAAGTACAGCACTGACACTATTACCTTAGTGATCCAAATAGTGATTGTTGATTGCAGTTTATTAAGGTGCTTTCACTAGAGGTTTCTTATTTCTATGGTAATATCTAAGCCATAAACAACTGATAAATATAATTACTAGGTATGTCTTAGAAGATGTGTTGCCTGAATGAGCTCTAAATAATGATTGCACTGTTAACTGTGAGGGAGGTCCTGCATTCACTGTAGCAAGTAGGAAAAGGGGAAGAGAGGTTGGATAGATGGGTGGAGAAGGCAGCTCAATGGCTAAGACCTAATAAAATGATATATTGCCTCTTGTGTCTCCAAATACTCTCTCCATTCTGTCTCTTAATGACATCATAGCAAAAAAAAAAAAAAGATAAATCATTCTTTCATTGAATTTTGCCAGGAAAAAAAAAAGTACAGCCATAAAAAGCAGTGTGGAATTATTTTAATAATTTCTATTTTAGTCAAGTATTTAAAAGTTTGTGGTCCTATAGTTAAATAAATGTGGAACAATATTTGAGTGTATGTGTGCTCACCTTCTCTCATGATATTGCTTTGTTCTGCTGTCAAAAAAAACTTGATTCATTGTGCCAACTACATGGATGATCTGTTCGCTGATGATGTTTCCAGATGATCTGAGCCACATAGAAAATATTTTCAGAAGCTTTCTTTATACATTCATAAAAAAATCTAGGTAGAATCCATTGATTTTAATACCTCTGAAAAGTGTGTCTTTTCTCCTAATCACTATAAACTTGATTTGTTCACGTGGTGTCTAGCTCTGAATAAAAAGCCAACATTTTAACTCTTAATTTTTTAAAGGAATTTGTAAGTTATGCGTGTTTTATTTTAACTGTACATGTCTATAAAGATATGATTTTAAAACTTTTGAAAGCCCCTAAATTATAGTGTTATTTTTCATAAATTATTAATTTAAATATTTAAAAAAT
>JAOEGS010009895.1:320089-330342 GCA_025447755.1 Corythornis vintsioides | reverse complement strand
TCTTTTTTGCCAGCGTAGTATGCTACAACGTGGGAGATAATTCCGAATCCTGGTAGGATTAGGATGTAGACTTCGGAAAATATATAATAATCTCTCTCTATATTGAATACTTTTAAAAGGAAGAACCATTGCCATCAGCAGGGGAGTTTTGTAGCTCTTGGAAGGTCTCAGCAGGAGCATATCCTGTGTGATTTCTTCTTCATCACTGATCCTGATAGCTTTGCTGATATTCACATCTCTTATAATTGGACTCTTGTGCCCATTTCCTTCTCTTGTGTTGTGCTCCATTACTAATGATAGCAGAGACTGAAAGCCAGCCCAGCCAGGACTACCTGGACTCCCTTCAGCAGCTGAAGGCCACACTGAGTGAACTGGAGTGCAAGCAGCAGTCCATCACCAGTGGACTGAATGAACCCAGCAAGGTTGAGAACGCCCTTCAGCAGGCAAAGGTAAGACATCTTCTCACTGAAGCAAAGAAATTGCTTATTCAGATACTGTGTTTCTCATTTTTCCTGCCTTGTTTTCTGTGGGGTAGCTAAAATGTTCCTCAGGATTAAGTTTGTCAGGGAGCAGTGTCTGGAAGTGGCCTCTGGGGGTTGCCTGCTGCAAGCTGGGTCGCCAGGGGCTGCTGAGGGACACATCCAGCTGAGGGTTGGGTATCAGAAACCCTTTCCCTGTGTGGTGGTATAGAAGGGCTGCAGGTAACTGCAGAGGAGCTCTTGAACACCAGTTGGTGTGTGGGGAGAGGCCATGTCTGTTGCTATATCCTTCTCTATTCAGTAGAGTGTGATCAGATAGGTATTTTAAAAAGCTCAGTAAACAAGGGTGTTACTGCACTGTTTTTTTGAAACAGCAGATTTAAAAGAAAAAGATCAGAGTTCTTTTGGCTTCCTCTGTCAAAGTTGCTCCTTTAAACAATGCTTAAAGTTGACAGGGATTTCATGGTTCATATGCTGGCTGAATTGCAGTGTCATTTAATCTTTGGGGGCTTGTCTCTTCCTACTTCTGTCCAAATCCTTCCTGCCACTTTTCATCAGAGACTAATTAACTTGAAAAGACATTCTATGGCAGTGTGGAAGCTTTAGAGTCTAATGGAACATGGGGCCAAACTGTAGCTGATGAGCTGCTCATGGACCTGGGATTGTCTAGCTCCTCCATCTGCTGTGCAGCAGTGCTGATAAATGCTTCAGGCACAGACCCCAGCCAGGGATTGACAGCCTGTGACCCCCTACACAGACAGCTCTTGTTTCCAGAAATTCACATCCTTCTTCCCAGCCTCAGTGCTACCTCACTGTATCTTGTCTTTTTAGAGGGGATGGTAGTCTTTACCCTGTTTCTTTCCTGTAAGTACAAAGTAAAATTGAGAATATATATGTTGAAAAGAAGATTCTTACTTGTTAAAATACGTGCACACGTGCCACATGTACACATTAAAGGTATATACTAGCAAAATTAATACATTGTTGATGGTTTCATGTGTTCATTCCAGATTTATCTCTTAAATTTTAAGCAGGATAACCACCTGTGGCACTGTTTGTCATGTCTTGGCTAATACATAAAGTTGTTTTTTAATTAATATTAGGAAATTAGCTATTTCAGCTCAAGTGACTTCATATCAGCAGTGCCCTAGTGAATGTATTCAGATTGTTCCAGCTGAAAGAGTAGGTTTCACGACTCAAGTATCCAGTGCTTTCATTGCAGCTAGATGTTATAATAATTTACTTCCAAAACTTCTAAGGGCACACACAGACTGTTTATTTGGGGTTTGTTTTCTTTCCAAGAAAACAACAAACCAGGTGAGGTCCTGGTATGACTACACTGCAGTTCTTCTGTCACTGTTGTGTTGTACATCCATTGCTTTGCTAATCTGAGTGCCAGTACACACAGCACAGGAGAGGAGTAGGTGCCTGGCTGTGTTCAGCTAAATGGCCAAGCTTCACAGCCTATTCTACAATCTCTGCTGCTGCCCCAGTGAGGCCAGATGAAGTTTTTGCTACTGAAGGGGTTGTTTTGAACTTCTTTGCTGGAATAACTGCAGTAACTTGGAAAATCCCTCCTAACTGAATCTGTGTCTGCAGCAAAGCTTTGGATGTACTTGCACTCTTATGTATTTGTGTACTGCTTGTATGGCTGGTACTGGAAGCAGACTTGTTTTTGTTTCCTCCTTCTTCCTGCCCCTCAGAGTGTTTGTGAGACGCTGGAAACCCAGAAGCCCAGGCTAGATAAACTTGCTGAAGAAACAAAAGCTTTGGAGAAACATGCAGTTTCTGAGATAAAAAAGGCCTACACGCAAGAGTTCAAGCATGTGCAGGGACACTGGGACAGGTTAAAGCTCAAGGTTTCTAAAGATGCTAAACTACTGGAGGAAACTGCATCCAAGCTGAGAATATTTGAGGTAAAAAAAAAAAAAAAAAAAAAGAGGTTTTTTTCTTTTGTTAAATAACTCGCTTATTTTGGAGCCCTTTCTTTCTCTGTTCCTGCAGGAGTCCAAGTGATACTGGCTGAGAAGTGAAATGTCTGGCATAGGCTGGAGGTGTATATAGTGTATTTGAAGCAGGGCAGCAGAGGACATTCCCAGGATACTATTTTATTTTCTAAGATAATTTTTCACATAAAATTAGCACTCCTTTCAATACCAGGAGCAAAGGTTCCACTGAAGACAAGAGTATGTCAGCTGTTCTGTTGGAGGCTTGATCTCTCCAGAGGCTGGGTGCTCTGTGATGCTTGGTGTAAGATGCCCAATGCCTTGCTAGTTTGACATTTAAAATTTTATCTACATTTCATACCTACTACATAAAACTTACTTCTTCAAGTGGAGTTTCTGACAATAGTAATAAGGAATTAATACAGCCTGTTAAAAAAAGTAAAGAAAGTGCTTAGGTGTCATGAGTTTCCCAGTTCCAACAGACAGCCTCTTGGGTGTTATGAAGAGTTAAAGATTTAAGATTAATCAGAAAGTCTTACATAGATTATGCAAATATACACACACCAGCTACTGCATGACAGATGATCCAAATGCTTTGCAAATGTAGAGATTAGAAACAAGGGTATTTAAAGGGCATTTAGATGGTTAATAAAGAGGGGAGAGATATGTGCTTAAGTAACTTTGTGAAGGTTGACTCAGTATTTATTGGTTAGATGGGTTTTTATTTATATTTACCTTAATTATCTAGACCATTTCTATTCCTCTGGTGAGAGGAAAAATAGTCACAAAGACAAAATACATCATGATTTAGCTCCTGGCAATATTATTGTGACTCAAAAGTTAAATTGGCACTAACTTCAGTATCAGCTTGAATCTTTGAGTAATGTCTAACTGGACTTTTTTATCTTAAGCAAGAAAGTGATTTTAGAGATTCTCTCTAAAAGAGCATAAAGGCATGTGCTCATAATCTAACAGACATCACTATTTTGACATGTGTTAAGCATATTTCAATGTGTAGAGTTATTTACATTCTTTTCCATTGAACAGTATCATGCAGTTTCTAAACATAAGCAGCTTGCTGCATGCACCCTCTTCAGAACAGTGCTCATGCTTTTCCCCCAGGGTTTCTTTCAGACTTGTTCTCTCCTCCCCTTGAAGCAGAAAACTGTTCTTTTATTTAATAATGAACTTAAATTTCCAACTAAGTGGATTTTCTTTTAAGATTCCTGTCTCAATTTAAAAATTAAATGAAAGTAGAGACACGTGTTTAAACTGAAATATATGTTAGGCCAGGTAATTGGCTTGCATGAAGTGGCAGTGAAAGCTGGACAAGCCATTGCTGATTATGGTTGGGATGTAGTCAAAGCTTCAAGTCCTCTTTAAAACACCCCCAACAACCCACAAATGTGGAGGAAGCCATAGCAGGGGTTAATGGATTGGAGCTGAATGACAGCTGAGGGCAGGTACACCATGCTCCCATGAAAAGTTTTCCTTGAGGAAGAAGGCTGGAGGGAAAAAAACTTGCTTCTGCTGGCTAAGTTTCACTAGTGATGTGTTCCAGGACTTGGGCTGCTCCTAGGAGTGTGTCTGTGGGCTGAGTGTGTCTGAGTCTAGAGGTGTGGCAGTCCAGTCTGGGCTAGGGAACTTGGAAATGGAAGCCACAGACCAACCCATGAACAGGAGCAGGAGTTGCAGGTTTGCAGGTGAAATATGTGTAGAACCTCTTTGTAACAGTTGGGCACCTGCACTTGAAAGACATTCTGCTTTTAGTCCAGCTCCTTCAAACCTTTTCCACAGCAACTTGTGGCAGCCTGTGGGAAAGTGTGGAGCTGTGGAGGAGCTGATGCTGCTGGTCAGCAGGAGCTGACTGCCCAGAGTGAACAGGCTTGTACAGGAGCCTAAAAGAAATTAACTTCTAAGACTTAGTCAAGCCCTTGGTGATTATTTTCCAGCAGCTACCTCATTAATTTTTCTCCTGACTTTGACCTAAATGTACTATATCCCACTGTGTCTCATTCTCTTCCCTTTCCTTTCTTTTTGCTTACACTTACTAGTTATTTAACACAACAGAATAAGTGTTCTGCATGTGAGCCTGCTTCTGTGTCTGTTGTGCAATAGTCTTCTCAGTCTTGTTCTTCAAATGATTGCAGCTTTCCTGTTGCCTGGAATATCTGAAGCTGCACTGAGCAAGACCTACTTACCTATTTGGTTTTAAGCAGCACTTTTGTCTCCCTTAATTTCTGCACTTGAATCTAGTTGAGTGGTGTGAACGTGCACCCACTTTTCTAAGTCACAGCTTTAACTAGGTGAAGAACAGCTCCTGAAAACTAAAATTCTCTTGTTTAACTGATAGCAGGGCACACGTGTGCAGTGTTGGCACAGCAGGTTTCTGTTTGTAACCAACTACTCCATGTTAAAAACATGGAGTAATTATATAACATGGAGTTATATAATCCATACTCCATAAAAACATGGAGTAATCAAGAACTCCTTGTTAAAAACATACACAGCCAGGGTGTAGTACCCTGTTCTCCACAGTTGTCCAGGTGATGTTGGTACACCACACATATGAAGTACTTACTTGTGATGAAAGGTGCTGATTTTTCTGCTCTGGGAGTTTTGAAGAGCTACAGATAACAGAGGATTGAGGCTGTGCAGTGTCCTAAAAACTGGAGAAGATAGTTTTGTCCTGAGTGAGATGTTAAAAAATGACCTCTTACCTTAAGAAAGTGCAGAAGCTGAAAAGGAAATGAAAGCAGAAGAAAAAATGGAAATAATGATTAAAGAAGTGCAAGTGGAAGAAATGCACTGTAGTGCTGTTGGTAGCAGTATGTGGCTTACAGAGGGGGTGTTTTCTCATGAGCTGAATTTTGCCATACCTAATTTCTGTGTTGAAATTGATTTCAGTGTGGCCATCTGCAACTACACTGAATTGGGGGGTTATTTTTAATATCTCTCTTATTTTCTTTTTTTCCTGTCACCTTTCAAAATGGGCATTTCCAAAACCAGCACTTGTCACGTTTAGGTTTTTGAAAATAAACAGAAGGGAAGTATTCTCATTTGAACAGTGAACAGACAGGTGAACACTGCTTAAAATCCCTTAGTTAGTCTGATCAGAAAGGCTGTGGCAGCTCTGCCTGGGTGTCCTGCCTTCTGTGGTTTGGGATGTGACAGAGGCTCCCCCAAGCTGACAATACATGCATTAGTGACTTGATCTGTGCTTCATTGTGAGACTGTAATGTTCCTGTGATGGGAAAAGGTAGAAAAGGCTTTTAAAATCAGCTTTGCATCTCGTATTTTATAGAGGAAAAATTCTGTACCTTTACTCTGTTATCTTGCCTCTAGTAACGTGTGTCTTGCTGTGTTTCTGATTGTCTGTTGCCTTCCCTTCTTCTAAACCCACTGCAAGGCTGCACAGCACAGGGCTTTTCTAGGAGTGAACAAGTTAAAACTCAAAACACACTTGATCTTTGTTCCTGCCTGAAATGAATTGTAGAATCTGGTCCAGTGTTTTAGTTCACATCTAAGAACTGTGGTCACTACTGCATTCAAGACCTACCCTGGGTATTTGAGCACTATTTACCTGAGCAGTGCAGGAGCATTTACTACTTTAAGCTTCCATAGACTTGGCTTGTGATTTGTCAAGTTATTTAAATGTGTGCCTAACTTTGTGAGTCATTTAATTCACTTTAGCTACTTAGGTAAGTAGCTTATTGCAAGCAAGCTAAATTAGGTATATGCTAAAATGCCTTGTCAAAAGGCAGCCTTTATAAACATATATAGTTTTTCTTTTTCACATTAAGCCATGGTTCACTGTTAAGCTTCCTGGGCTCTGTTGTTTTTCTGTGTTGTTGTGTTTTTGTTTGTGGTGGGGTTTTTTTGGTGTGGTTTTTTTTTATTTTTAATTTTATTTTCAGGCTAATCAGCTGTAGGAAATGGCCCCAAAGGTAGTGTCTCCTGTCTCTGGAGACAGAGACATTACAACCTCTCCTGGCAACTTGAGATAAATATAATGTTGAGAACAGAGAAACTGGGGGGAAAAAACCCCCATGAAACAATCAAACCAAAGGGGGTCTAATATCTAAAGCAAGGCAATCCTAGCACATTATGGACTATTCTGTTGACACCTATAGAAGTTGAAGTGCAGCAGGGATACATTTTTTGTCATCGTGGCATTATAAACATTAATTAACATATGTGATTCAGGCTGATGCAAAAGTTGTTCAGAAGTGGATGGATGGTGTGAAAGAGTTCTTAATGACAGAGAAGGCTGTTCAAGGAGATACTGAAGGACTTCAAAGACAGCTTGACCAGTGCACAGTGAGTTTTACTTCAAGTAATCTTTGGAAATAAATAATGATTAGCATCTCTTATTTTTCCTTGTGTTATTAAATAATGTCCATAACATATTCCCGAAAGCCTGCCAGAAAAAGAATTTTATCTTTCCTCAGGGTTCATTTTAATTGTTTTCTTGTGTGTAGCCATAACACTTTGTACTTTTCAAAGGTCCTCACCGTATTTACAAATACTCATCTACAAGCTGAAATGAGTTCTTCTGAAAATGTTTATATGTTTTTCCCAATTTTTGTGATTATAGAATTGAGTCTGTGAGTGAAAAGTGCTTTCTGCATCAAACTCCTGAAGGCAATAAAAATAAGAAGCAAATAACAGCTAAGGTTTAGGAGTTGGGTATGCCTTACAAGTAAGATTCCTTCCCAGTTAGTGACACACAAAGATCACAGATGGGTATCATTTGATTCTATAGTAATTACAGTGTACCTTCAAATGTTTGTTTCCAGGAGAAGAATATGAGCCTGAGGTATGCCAGAAACTTTGGGATATGTAGTGCACATAATCTTCAAATTTGTGTTGTTCCATTGCTGACATTTGCCTGTGAGAATGTTTGCACTGGGTATGGCAAGGTGCATTTTGATTTTTGGTTGCATTGTTCTGATACTTTGGGCCACTGAATGATTGTTCTAAACAATCTGGTACTGAACATTAATTTACCTTAATATAAAAGTTGCTCTGTAATAATTAAAAATGAAAAATGTATTGGTATCCTATAAATGTATACAATGTCAGGCTAATGAACAGTGTTAATTTTCTCTGATGTGTGCTCAGCTATTTGTCAGTGAAATGGAGACAATTGAACCCTCACTGAAAGAGATGAAAGAAGTAGAGTCTGCTTTAAGAGCCCAGCCTATTGCCAGCATAAATACCTGGGCAAAGTCTAGGCTGGTGGACTGCCAGACTCAGTGGGAGAAACTGAGCAAACAGGTGGGTTCTCCATATGTTGCTAGTGCTTGTGTCTTACTGCAGCTGCTTGCTTGTGTGGCATTGGAAGAGTGGTGAAGAGGTGAAGCAGCAAAACAGTGGGACAAGCATGGTTGACATTTTTTATTGCCAAAGTGGCTGCAATTCAGTGTGGCCCCATAAATCCTTCAGAAGTGCAAATATATTGGAGGATAGCTGGATAATCTGGAATATTATTCTGGCCCTGCACAATTTCTGTCTGCTTACAAGCAGTTTTAAAAAATAATTGGCAATAAACAGGCAATCACTAGAGCCTAGTTTATTTGGCTGTTTCTTTTGGGTGGAAGCTTTCTGCTCTTAGGAAAGATATTCCTAACTATATGATAGTGACCAGAAGAGGGGTTTTTTTTTGTCTCCTTCCCTCACCTCTAGATTTTGTTGATCTGCTAAAAAGGGATCATGAGTTCATGTGTGTGTAACAGAAGTCTTTTGATAATTAAAAAGACCTGGACATATTTTGATAGTGAAATCTTTTAACAAAGACTTGTTTGGTTTTTTTTTTTCATGTCTACAAGGACATTTAAGTAACAACACTCCTGTTTAATTCTCCACCTTGGATTCTAGATTGTTAGTCAGAAAAATCGCCTGTCTGAAAGTCAGGAAAAAGCTGTAAATCTGAAGAAGGATTTGGCAGAGATGCAAGAATGGATGACCCAAGCTGAAGAAGAGTATTTGGAGAAAGATTTTGAATACAAATCCCCTGAGGAGCTGGAGAACGCAGTGGAGGAAATGAAGGTCAGGAATACCAGGTCATTGTAGAGACCTGATTGTGGAGAAAGAAAATTTAATGGCTTTTGGGGGTTGACCTTTTGTGGAATTATTATCTATGTGGAAAGGAGCACAGGTTATTACAAGATTAGTGGTGTTTGTCAGCTTTGCTTTCTGGAATTCCTGCCTGACAAACTTAGTGGCTTTCTACAACAGAGTGACTGCATCAGTGGATGACCTATGGATGGGATCTATCTGGACTGCTGCAAAGCTTTTGACACAGGCCCCCACAACATCCTACTCACCAAGTTGGAGAGATATGGATTTGATGGGTGGACTGTTCAGTGGATAAGGAATTGGCTGGATGGTCACATCCAGAGGGTGGTGGTCAATGGCTCCATGTCCAGATGGAGAACAGTGACAAGTGGTGTCCCTCAGGGGTCTGTACTGGGACCTGTACTGTTTAATATCTTCATTAATGATACTGACAGTGGGATGGAGGCACCATCAGCAAGTTCACAGATGGCACCAGCTTGCTCAGCTGTTGAGACAGGTTTGCATCTATAGCTTATTAAACACTAAGAATGTGGAAACTTATTGCAGAAGGTGAAATTTGAGAAAGGTAGGTTATATTATACCTGTCCAAGTTAGTGGCTATGAAAACATTCTTCTAGCTGCTGGCTGCTAGTTTCTTGTCTCTAGATACAATAATTCCATATTTAGCAAAGCTGTTTAAATCACTGCTGTTGTTGTAAGGTCATATTGTCTTCATCATCTGTTGCAAACAGTGGTTGCTGGTCCCTGCTTTGCTATTTTTTTGACTAATAGCTAAAAAAACTAGAAAGAGGAGCTATTTTTGTCTCATTATAAATAACCAGTTTGAATAGATAATTTTCTTGGATGCATGTACAGAGGAAACAATAATTCTCTGCTTTTAAATCTTGAGAGTTGATATTTTCACAAATGTATTGACTTCTATGCACATTATTTAAATGAGTATCCACTACACTCTTACTTGATGGAGCATTAAACAAAGATTTTTTTCTCCTCTCTTCCTTACAAGTGCTTTGACAATTCTGTTTGAAGATTTGAGTTGTTCTTTTTGAAGGGACTTTCTGAAGCAGTCTTTAACAAGTGTTTTAATATATTGATGTCTTCTGAAGTCATTTGAGATCACACTGTCTGACAGCCAGCTGAGCACGAGCCCAGAAAAGAAAAACCCTTCTTTTCATTGTCAAATCTGAGACTGGCAGCTCATTTACCTTTGTCAAATCCAGATTATATTCTGTGCTTTTAAATCTGGCAGGTATGTCAGTGAGCCAGCAAGTTTACTGTAACACTTGCTGCAAGTGAAGGAAGATATTCAAGCATTTTATGCTCAGACTGCTTTTAGTATTTGGAAAAACCCCTCTCTTTATATTTGTCCCAGGAGCAGTTTAGCATAATGTTTGAAACACTTCTGAGCTTGCTTCATGCTGCTCTCATTTCAACAGTGATACATTTGAAGGAGTAGGTTTAAGATGAGGCTAGGTAACTTAATCCTGCCATAAAACATGTTCCCCAGATTTTTCCATTTTTTGCTCTTCAGTTAACTGGCTGCCTTTTTTTCATTTGTTTGTGTGGTTTTTTTCTTCTTTTTCTTCTTTTTTTTTTTATTTTTTCCCTTTTTTTTCCTTTTTTCTTTTTTCCTTTTTGCTTTTTTTTCTTTTTTCTTTTTTCTCTTTTTCTTTTTTGTCTTTTCTCTTTTGTTTTTTCTTTTTTCCTTTTTCTTTTTTCCTTTTTCTTTTTTCCTTTTTCTTTTTTC
>JAOEGS010009895.1:249240-261484 GCA_025447755.1 Corythornis vintsioides | reverse complement strand
GGAGAACCTCCCTTGCCCTGCTGGCCACACTTCTCCTAATGCATCCCAGGATCCATTGGCCTGCTTGGCTGCAAGGGTGCATTGTTGGCTCATGGACATGTCAGTGGCATTCCTGGTCACTGATGTCCTGTGTGGAGCTACAGAAAGCAATTCTTCACACAGTGGAAGTTTATTTTCTGATGTATGGGAAACATGGTATGTGCTGCCAGGGAAGTAGAAATTTCAGTGCTGTAGGTGATCCTTGGTTCCTGATGAGCACTGTATCTATGGCTCCAGTGTGCTGGCTTCCCTGCACTGGTGTTTCAGCTCTCTGACCTGAAGAAAGCATCCTTCCTGGGGAGAGGCAGAGACTTTCGTTTTCAGTGTTTTCTTAATTCTTGGCATTTGTGCTGAGAGTGCTGACCAATTAGTGCTAATTGTGCTGCGTTTTGGGATGTGGTCCTAGAACAGTCATCTAAGGTCACAGCTTTCTGTCACCTGCCATCTTTGGACTCTGTTAGAACTACACTCCCCCCCCTTTTTTAATTTGCTATTAACCCTGAACTAATCAGTCAGCCTTCAGGTTTAATTTTGAATGTTCCATATCAAGCACTGTAACTCTCAGTTTATATTCTCTCTGATTGTTTGCTACAAAGAGAAGTATTCATTTTCTGCAAGTTCCAATGCTGCATGCTGGCTGAAACAAATGTCTTTCTCCTCTTACTGTTACTCAAAGCAAATTTTAAACTTCAGACTTCAAATGCAAGTTAATGTTAATTAACATTCTTAATGTTTGAGCTCATCTGAGATTAGAAAGGAGGCATAATAAAAATTAAAGATTACACAAAATGCCCCTCCTGCCTCCCATTCCTGCTGCTGTAGTGTTTCTTTATTAGCAAGAACAACACTTTACTCTTGTTGGAAGAGGGTTCAGAAAAAAACCAACCCTAAAGGCTTCTCAATGGATTTTTTTCTTCTTTACTATGTGTTTGCATCAGGAGCTTCTAGCAGACCATCAGGTATTTTCATTTAGGTAGTTATATATCTATTTGCAGGCCATTATCTTTCACATAATATAGACCAATAATGCAGTCATAAATTAGCTCTGGAATTTCTTCCCATAGCCTTAGTAAGAACAATCCAGTGTTAAACACTTCAGCTGCTGTCAGCCGATAATGTAGCCAAATAGCCAGATTGGGGAAGACTCTCATTCCTTATAATGCAGAAACAAAATATTGTTTGCTCTATATACAAGTACTTCTAAGTGAAAATAAAGGAGGTAACTAAGAGGTTTTGTTGAAGAATTTGGATCTGGACATAACCTTTCATGGGCCCTTTCTCTCTTGAACTAGAATAGGCTTCCTAGGGAGGGGGTTGAGTCCCCATCCCTGGGTGTGTTTAAGGGTCATTTGGATGTGGTTTTGAGGCACGTGGTTTAGGGGTGAACTTTGCAGAGTAGGATTAATCCTTACTTTATGATCCCAAGGGGCTTTTGCAACCTGAATGATTCTGTGATTCTCCAGGCCCTTCTGTAGGTTTAGTTACAGTTGTTTAGAGGTAGAAAAGAAGTGGATTCCATTGCTTTTGGACTAGGCTATGATGGCTTTTTAAAATGTCCATTGCTTAAACTCTCTTTTTGCTAGATGACCAAGTGGCAATGATGAACTTTAAAGTTTCAGGTCTCTCAGGTGCTATGGGATAAAGGGAGCACAGCAGTTTTGTTTTAGAACTTCCTCCTCTTTTTTTTTCCAAATGAAATGGAATTTTTCCAGAGGTGTGGTCATGACCTCCTCATAGGGAGAAACTAGCACTCTGCCAGTAAAACCTGAATGCAGCTGGTTTGGATGATTGCATGACTGGAATGGGGGTGGAGGGGCAGGGATGTTCTTAGCAAACAGCATGAAAAAATGTTATTTTTATCTGTATATGACCACCTCTGAATTACGGTGCCAACAATTGTTTTAATTGGAAAAGAGTATAAAAAAATCTCACAAACCAACCCATATTAGAGCAGTTTGTATTTTGATCTTGCTGATAAGTGGCTGTAAGGGGAGGGTAGAACTGTGTAACTGTCACAGAAGACAATTCTCATTTGGGAACATAGGTAGTTGTTGGTACACATCCTGATCTCCTGACAGGAGCAGTGATGAGTAGTGAGTATGATCTTGTAGTGTGGCTGAAGAGGAACTGTTTTTTTCCCATGCTTTAATAATAAACTTCTACTTTTAGGTTAACAGGCAAACTGTTCATGCTAGAAGAAAGGTGAGAGAACAGTTGGGTGGAGGTTCCATGCAACAAGTAAACAGAAAATGTGAAAGCTGAATCAACTAACATGTCATGAAATCTTAAAATTTAGAATAACCCAAGGTTATGCTTCAGCCTGAGGCAGCTGTATGATGCACTGGGTTAAATATGTCACTCTTTTAATATTAAAGGTTCCTAATAAAAATTTTAGAATGCAACTAAGGTTTTTGTTAGTGTGCAAATACAGGCTTATGATGCCCAGTACGTGGCTGAGAAGGTGGATGTTCACTGGAGGCTCAGGTTGGCTGTGCTGAAGCTTAATGAACATTATTCATGGAAAAAGAGGAATTGTAGGATAAGCAAAAAATGAACAGCTGCAAACCAGAAGAAATGAAGCCCTCTGTGTTACTTGTGCATATTTAATAAACTTGTCTGTCAGCACGTTGTTCACTGAAGGTCCCTTGTGCCAGGTAGGAGCTGATGTAAATGGTGCCAGTCTATGTGTAAATAACACACAGATGTTCTTTTAGTTGGCAGTTAAGGGCCAGTTTGAAAATAAAAGTACTTGAATGTTACATATGTTTTAGGTTGCAAAAGGAGAGGATGCCCAATCACAAAAAAACCCATGAAAACAAAGCTGCAGCCCAAAATAAAGCTACTGACAAAGTAAGATTTTTACCCAAGTGATACTGGCATCATGATATGTGCATCATACATATGATTATGTGCAAAATTTTAGAAGCAAGGGCAAAGAAAGACCATGTATGCTTAGGATATGGGTTTTTAGTGTAAAATCGAGGAAAATGGAATTTAATTGGTAGTTATGCTTTTTGAATAGCAGAACTAGAATAGGATACAAGAGATTTTAAAGCAAAAACTGGGGGAAGTAAAGAAAGTCTCTAAACTGTATCTTTCTCAAGCCTTAGTACAATTGTATAGGACACATGAAAGGGAACTGTGATTTAGATAATCTTAGAAAGCCTTAGGCATAAAGCTAAGTGTAATCACTTGCCTTGTTTAGCATTGTTTAATTTGGTTATAAAGTAGTTATAAAGTATTTTATGATTGTTTTGGTACTGTCCCAGAATTTTTGCCAGGGAGAAGTCTTTGGCAGTGACATTTGTGTAGTGATTTAGGGAAAAAATAAAATTAAATCAAAGACACTTGAGGAAGAAAGAACAGCTGGCTTCTAGTTCATAACAATGGCATGATTTTCATGGTTGTTGTTTCACCTAATGGTGATTTCCAGGGATGTTTTTTTGAAGTTAGAGTCAACCTTCTGTTAAATTGAGAGCTGACAGTGGCTCATTACTGTATTTGGAGTGTTGAGGTTTCAGTCTGTGAGGGAGCCTGGAACTGTTGCAGTTGGTTCAATTAATCAGGAGGCCGGAGAATTGAACCTGCTGGAAAGAGAAGACACAGCACAGCTGGGCACTGAGCTCAGAAAACACTCATCTACCCACTTGCTGTGGCACTGTCTGATTTCTTCTGGTGATGCAATATTTTAGTAGATGCTCTAAGGTGAAAAACGAAATTTATTGTGTGTTGTGGGTGTTTATTTGTGGGGTGGTGTTGTTTTGTTATTATTTCTTCTGAACAAAACTGCAGAGAACAAAGTTGTTTGTTGTAGAAATATGTTAATGTCACTGTGGGAGAAGAGTGAGAGACTGGGCTGCATGAATTAACTGCTCTGCAGAATTGCTCTGAACAGAGAGCAGACAAGCTGTCCCTGATCAAATGTTCACATTTGTGTTAAATTTTATTTTTTTTCTTGCAAAACCTTTCTTGTCTAGACCCTTAAAAGTTCCACCAACTGCAGGTGAACACCACTTCTTGTTTCTGACACGGTGCCTTTTTAGATTGTTGGTTTGTTTGTTTGTTTGTTTTGTGGGGTTTTTTGTGTTTTTTTTTTTTTTTTTAAAACAACCAGTTTCTGTGATTTGCCTTTCAAGCAGCAAGGTTGTCAGGATTTGCACAAAGTACTCAAGATAAAAGATGCTGCAGCTCCCTGTTCTCTTTTGTGCAGTAAATCCATGCAGATGCACTGCTGCCTGTGGGTTTTCTCCTAAGAGGAAGCAGGCTTGAATTTCACTCAGTGCAAGAAAGCAGAACAAAGGGAAGTAAATAAAGTGCCATTCCATTTGATACTCTCTGGCTAATTTTATTCTTTCTAATTTTAAGACAGCCACAGGAATTCTGAATGCTGATTTCCCCTCTTACTGTAACTGGTTCCTGGCCACTTTTTTGGTGTTATTGTTTGAAATCCGTTTACACACATGCTCCAAGGGAAAATTAAGACTCCCCATCCCCTCTTCTCACCCTGTCCCCTTCATAATTTCTTGCCTGCTAAGTGTGCCTGTTCCATTCTGCCAGACCTTCTTTTTAGGCCTCATGGTACTGGTTTAAGAGATCTTAGAGATTTTTACTTATTTCTCAGCATATAATGGCCTAAAGCTGCACCACGAGAGCTTGAGGCTGGGCATTAGAAAAAAAGAATTCTGACAGAGTTGTCCAGCATTGGAGCAGGCTGCCCAGGGGGGTGGCTGAGACTCCATCCCTTGAGGTGTTTGAGCCACGTGGGTGAGATCCTCAGGGGTCTGTCTTAGGGATGATTAAAGATTGGACTGGATGATCTTGTAGGTGTTTTCCAACCTAAGTGATTCTGTGAAGGAAAGTGGCAGATGAAGTTCAGTGACTGCAGGGAAAGTCAAGCACCACCCACGGCATAATGTTTAGATTATGGAAAATGGGAAAAAAAAAAATGGAAAAAAAAGTCTCCCATTTTGTGAGGAGCTTTCTTACCTGCACGTAGCTCTTTGGTGGCAGCTGTTGACACGGTGAAGGCTCTACATGGCAGCAGTGGGGTAAGGTGCCAGTAGGTGGAATTTCAAAGCAGAGATCTACACCCAACAGCCATCAGAGCTGCCAGGAAATTTCCCAGATTATCCATGCACCTGAGAATTAAAAAGCATGGTGGAAGTGTTGTGGTTTTGATTTGGTTTTTTGGTTTGTTTGGGGTTTTTTTTGTGTGTATGTTTGTGTTTTTTTGTTTGGTTGGGGATTTTTTGTGTGTGTTTTTTGTTTGTTTTTTTTTCTACTGCCCTCAAGTTATAAATATTTTTTGAAGAATAAGCTAATATTCAATAATTTATGGAGAAGATATTCAGTATCTTAAAATGATACCTTGGGTGTCAGTGGTTACTGTTCTCTTCCCCTGTGCCTTTAGCTGTGGTCTTTTTGTGATGCCCAGATATCCCTGTATTTAGTCATCAGGCTGAGAAATCTTCTTTCTCACAAAGGAGGTTTACTTTCACACTTCAGAGCAGCCTGCAGATGCTCCATGTCTGAGACTGTGTGATGTGTTTGGAAGTGCTGTTCCATGATGTCAGTCACTGGCCCTTCACCATGACAGGAGTGTCTGTTGTACCCTGGGGCCAAGTTTTCTTCATGTTTAAACACTCATTATTGCTCTCTGTGGCTGTTTCATCTGTTCCTTTCCCTCATTTAAAAGACCAAGTTGTCTGTCAAGAAACTTCTGGAAATTCTTTCTCAGACTGCTAAAATGTTTTCTGTCACTTTTCCTAGCCAGATGCCATTCCTCATTCCCCCTCTGAAAAAGAGATAAATCCCATTCCAAACAAGAGCCAGGGATAACCTGTGTTGCAATAAAAATGTCTCTCAAATTCATTTGGGTTGCTTGTCAAATTTCCCTTCAGCTTTTTCCCCTGTTGTGTAGAAACCAAATGCTGAAAATCTGTCTTATATAGGTTGATAAACTGTTTTAAAGAAAACCTGCCGTGCCTACTAAGATGGATGCCTTAGTAGTTAGGTTGTTTTGCCATCTATACTTATTATTTTCCATACAATACTGTAATGTTTGCAAGTGGGAATATCCACAAGGCTTTGACTTGCCAGCTGCAGATTGCTCTGCAGGAGGCATTGCAATCTCTTGGGGAGGGAGGAGAAATCCCTTTTCCCTCTTCTCCATCAGCAGTTAGCAACAGCCAGGAAAAAGAGCCTTCCAAACTGCAAATAGAATAGCAAAAAACCTTCCTAAGAAAATCTGCTTGTGATCATAGGCAAATCTGTACTAATTTTGGTACTGGAGTTCAGGAAAAGGTATAATAAAGCGTGTTTTTGTGATTTTTATTGATTTTTTTTCCCCCAGCACTACCTTTTGACCTTTTAATGTGTCAAAGATACTTTTTGCTGAGGTAAATCCCCAATTTTCTGGATGGTGTATGGTAAGTTAAATAAGTCGTGTATTGTTATAAGCATCATTGAAGATGCAGATTTAGGTTCAAAATGAGTGGCTCGGGAAGCTGTTTCCCCTGCTTTCCCTGTGTTTTCCCTGTTTCCCTGTGAGGAATTCACAGATGTACCTGTGAGCTCACTACAAAAAGATCAAGTGGCTATTTGAGCTGATGATGTATCTTCCTGTTTCTCATACCTCAAGAAAAAATGAGTGGTAGATACAGTGCAGATAAAAACTACTGTGTCACCTAGTCTTGGCACAGTGCTGAGATCATCAGGAGCTGTGTCACTTTGTGAGGACATTTGTCTGATCTGTTTTTTTTTTTTTTTTACAGCTGCTTTTGAGACAGATTGAGTCAGTTTTTTTCAAGTCTTTGCTATTAAAGCATTTTGTTGGTGGCATTCTGATGTGTAAATGGAATTTTCTTCTTTAAAATGGAGAGAAGTATATGGTAGGGTCCTTCAACTCCTCAAATACCTGAAATTGCAGTTCAGATTATTATTATAGATATTTAATTCCAGACAGAGTGCATCCCCATGCTTCTTGACACACGTATATTGGAGCACTGTTGTGATTTCTCCCTTCTCAGTGCATTTTAGGCAAATTATGCTTTACTCTGCTCTTCCCTGGATAATTTACTGCTTCTTTAAATGTTTTCATGAAACTGCTAAAAACTGCTTGTGGTTTTTGTGGTCAGACCTTGCTAGAGCTTAGCAGAATGAAAGGTGGGACCACCCCCACCTACATTCAGTGTGGCACCCAGTGGTGCAGCACCCAGATTTTTCTTTGCAGTGCCATCCTCATGGTCATCACTTCCCAGATGGGAGTTGCTGTGTTGATGGTGTAACCCAGTTATGGAATATTTGGCTTTGAGGTGTGATTTTTTTTTTTTTTTTTTTCTTCCTCCCCACCTAGAATAGTTCTCAGAATTCCCCAGGTTGGTTTCTAATTTGTATTCTAGTATCTTGGAAGCTGCTCCCATCTTAGTCACCTTTATAAGAATCAGTACATTGACATTTTTTTTTGTGTTACCCTGTTGTTAATGAAAATAAGCAAAATATTCAAAAGCACTTGACTCCAACCAGTCCCTGTGCACTCTCTCTTAGTGAAATGTTTACAACTAAATATAGTTCTTTCACCTATGTGTGCTTGCATTTGGGACTTGCAACAATTAGTGAAGTCAAGGTAAGTGACATTTCATATTGCTGCCATATTCCCAAGGCTTGTTGTCTGTAAAGGAAATGTATATAGCCTGACATGATTGATTCCTGACCAGTCATGCTGGCTGTTGCTTGTTATGTTTAGGGTGCTTGTGATGTGTTTACTGGTTTTTGTTTGTTTGTTTTTCCACAGGAACTGAAGCTTATAGATAGTGAATTCTTCAGCTCTTCCTTTAATCCCCAATTTAAAGAGAAGAATTATATTTGCATTTTTTCTGCCATCTTCTGTCGTTGTTCAGAGCTAACTGTTAATAGCTCTTAGACACTTAAAACCTATTTTTTAAGTATTTTTTTGGCAGATTATGTAAGATCTACCCAATTTGAAAAAGTCAAACAATTACTCTTTGGCCTGTTCTTGCCAGTGGAAACTCAGGTTTTTACTACTTCATATCCATGGTTAAGCAGATTTCTGAACCAAAATCTTCCTCATTAGTGAGACTGGAAATAGAGGAAAGTAGTGAATAATCTTTGATGAAGATAAAAGCTCATCTGTGTATTGTTCAGAAGGTGCATCTGCAGGCAGTGAAGCAAACTTGGGCAGGACAATATGAAACCATCTAGAAAGAACCATGCAAACAGTCTTATCTGAGCATTAAACATGGCTTATTTATTGGTGCATAACCATTACATGGTTTTTACATTAATATTTTGATGTTTTTCTGTTGTATGTGAACGAGAGATGCAATTTTACCTTCAAAAAAAGCCACATCATCAGCAAGCAGGGAAACCATTGCAAAGTTGCTGTTACTTGTTACATCCTCATGTTCTTCTAAAATACTGTAGATTTAGAATCTAGATTTAGCTTCTTAAATGCATTACTGTTTTCTGTGTTCTCTAGCAGATGTACTTCAGAATCATCCTTGTCTCCCTCTGCTTGGCTGTCTTTTCTTTTTTAGTCTGAAAAAAAAAAAAAGAATATTTAGTTTTGCTGCCTGCTGCAATGCTTTTATAATCTAGACACACCTCCATTATGTATTCTAGGAAAAGATCTTGTTTGGTTTGTCACAAATGGAGACCTCAATGCAGTTGCAGGAGTTGTTTATTCCAGTGAGACTCAGCTGCATGACTGGGCTCAGCAAGCTGCTTCTGATTCAGCAGTGAGGAGCTGCAGTGATTGCTGCACAAATGTAGCACCTCCATGAGAATCCTGTGAGAATTTTTATATTTAAAAGTCAGAAAATACTATGGTAGCAGGCAGGGATTGTGCCTCAGTCCCATCCACTGTGAGAAACGTGGCACTTTGGGAACAGCTTCTGTGGTTTGGGTGCAGAGTACATCCCAGTCAACCTGTGTTCCATGAATGGGATATGGAAAATAGGCAGAAAGAAGAAAAACAACAAACACATCAAAACCTCTGCTCTGATCACTTCAAGCATTGAAAAGTGGAGGGAATTAAAAAGGATTATGAAATTGTACATTTTTACCCCTAAAGACTTTGTAGTAAGAAGCACATTGTTTAATCAAGTGATGAATATTTAAATGCTGGTTTAAAGAAATTTAAGATAAATCTACAAGTTAGTTTCACCAACTGAGTTTTTCTGGAATATGTAATGTAAAATTGACATGACAGCTATTTAAGAAATTCTGAAAAGAAAAGCTAAGGCAAATTCTATTTCAATACAGAAACCTAATAATAGTAATAGAATTGAACTGTGGTTTAATGATCTTTTAAACTAGAAATACACTTGCAGAGAATACCTGCTGCTTCTGGGATAGGCAATCCCCTTTGATTTGTAACTTGTAAACTGTAATGGAATTTTTGTTTAAATTCAAGTCCAGCAGTGAAACTATATAAAAATAGGGGGAAAAAAAAAAAAGTTTATCAGATATAAACAGCAAAAAGACCAAAAAGATTTAGGTCTGGCTAATGATTGTGCAAATGCACTTCACAAATGCTTTGCTGTTTTTACACCTTCCCGTTGCATGATTTCTGCTTTCATGTATTTTCTGTCTCACAAGCTGCAAGGTCATTTTTGGTGCATCTTGGAAGCAGTTTTATAAAGGATTATAATGCCTTGGAAAAACTTACTCTATTCAAATATGTTTGCTGCTAGTTGTGTGCTTTCTCTCCCCACATACTCATCTATCCATTTGTAGCACATTCATTGAAGTTTTCTGTATTCTTAAGGGGACGTGTCATTTCCCAGCCTTGAGACAAATACTGCTTTTTCCCAACTTGATGTGCATAATTTCCTGCCTATCTCATTAAACTGCACCACTGAATTTTTGGCATCTCCTGTTGATTTAAAATGTTGCTCTGTGAAGGCATCACTAAAAAGCTCAGTATGCCAATATGAACAGCTGAAGAAGGTGGTTTGTTGCTATGGTGGGGGCTTTTTGTTTTGGTTGGTTTGTGGGTTTTTTTGTTTGGTTTTGTTTGTTATTTGGGCTGTTGTATGAGTTTCATATTTCATAGGCCACCTGCAAAAAAGCAGGAGTTAAGTAGTGGTCATTCCACAGCAGGTGACCTACAAGCCCCTATAGAGTTGGTTTAAAAGACTGAGTCTGGGTGTTTCTAGAAATCTCCTCTCAGTCATAAAATAGTAATAATGACAGTTCTGTTGGATGAAATGAGATGATAAACTCAAAGACTTAGGATAGACATTTTTCCATATTTTTTTTTTTAAATTGAAAATTTAGTTGTTTTTTATTTAATTGAAAAATAAATGTAGGCACACAGCATGTGTCTTAATATACAGAGCTAACTATAGTAAGATATAACAGTAAGGAACAACAAAAAAATTGTGATAGAATGCCTAACTGTTCTAAAGACCTGTATAGTTCAAGGTGTAACTATAGACACAAGGATTAAACACTTCCAAGAGTTAATGAATTTTGCTTTTGTTGTTCAAATTTCTACATTCATGGAATTTGCAAACAAAAGCATCTGCAATATTATTTATTTTTTTTTTTTAAAGAGGGGAAAAAAATGATGTAGATACCTGTTTCTTTCATGTGACAGTTGATTCTTCAGGACATTTGAATGCAGGAAAATCTGTGGGTGAGGGACTGAGATGAAAAAGATCAGATGAGAAAGTGCATTGCACAGGAACCCTGAGTGTGGATAGAGGCAAGTGAGCAGAAGAGACAGATATTTAATAATGATGACTAGGTTAATGCCTGGAAGCCAACTTGATTAAAAATCTTTTTAGGAGAAATAATTCTTTTCTTGCTTGACATGGAACGATTTTGGTTTTCTGATGTGTTATCCACAATATTATCTTCTCATGTCTTTTAATGAGTTATTTATGTTTGTTATAAGCTATGAATTTGATCAGAATTAAAAAGAGGCCCCCAAGAGTGAGAGGAAAAAAAAAATTGACCATTGTAGGGTTTTTTTTTTTGTCTACCAAGCAGGTGAAGTAGCATCAACAAGTCCTGATCCCTAAGAGCTGCTCAGTGCTGCTCCTGCTGCCAGAATGGAGTTGGGCACTGGCAGCTGTGATGCTCTTGGGACTTGGAAGAGAGACACATGGTAGCCTTCTTCATCCCTTCTACTTAAATTATTCTTATTTCTTAGGACAAAAACTAATTTGTTAATACAGCAACATAAAAGCATATTGATTCTGGTGGAGGAATTTCCTTGTGAAAGTGTTCCAAAGGAAAGCAAGATGCTTGTAAGCCTTCAGATACATGCTTTAGAGCTCACATGTGCTATTTGAGGTAAATATTTAGCCTTCAGCAAATGTGCACTAACAGCTTGATGTAAGAAGAGACTTTTTTTAAAGTGAATATCTCTGTATATATATATTTTTCCCCGCTCTCTGTTAGAAATCAACTCTATAAACCAATCCAATAATAATTTGAATCATAGCATTTACTTTCAGGTGGATGGAGGAAATATTCTCAGTATGGATTTGTGAAAAATTGACTGAGAATCTGCCAACTTACAATTGAAGCTTTATTACTTCCTTTTTAACATAAATAAGTCACTAACTACATAGTAAGATTTTATTTCTTTGCCTGTTTCTTAGGGTGAAGAGCATAAAAATGTTAAATATTGTCTTTAAGTTTACAATAACATCCTAGAACTGCATCAGTAAACAATAATTGTATTTTAACGTGTAGCTTTTGTTCAGGAAGGATTTTTGTTGCAGTGACCCAAGTGAAACAGTAGTTCATCTGACTTGTCATTGCTGTCTTTCCTGACACAAATGTCAGGTCTTGATGATTACTGTAATTTTTGATTGAAAGTTTGCAGCCTCCTGTCAGAGAAACAAGTTGATCTTTTACTCTCTTTTGCATAGTGTTGTTGGAACTTGAAAACAACATGCAAAATATAAGTGCTGTCTGTTCTTTGATGGGTAAGCACAGAGAGAATGATGAAAGGTGAGAGCTGTTACTATAAATGGAATAAGGTGTATTTTTAGTGCCTAAATATACACTACTAGATTCAGCATCTCCATCTGCAAGGGTCAGCTGCAGATGGAGGTGCTGATGAGCAGGTAACACTGGTTTACACATCCTGGTGTATCTCAAGGAAATAAGAGTAACTGTTGGCCTTTTCATGTTTAGACTTTGTCTAAACTGTTTGTCAAAGAGTTCT
>JAOEGS010009895.1:187607-206714 GCA_025447755.1 Corythornis vintsioides | reverse complement strand
ATTTATATTTTAAGTGATATTTTATAGTGATTGTGTGCATTGTGTCTCTGAAGCCAAATGATGCTGCTGTGCACTGTTTGTAGTGTCAGATCTTAACTTCAGCAGCAGTTTGGGGCGAGGTAAGAGCTGCTTTTGTTGTTACAAGAATTGCTTTTCCAGAAAGGCTGAAACCAAAGCTACCAAGGAGATACTGAGCTCTTTGACTAATCACAGTTTTCTGGTCCACAATGACACAGGAGTTCTGTGTCCTAATCACTTGGTGGCAACTTGATTAATGGAATTTAGCTTAACTATTTTCCTTGCCAGTGAAGCACTTACTGAATTCAGTAATAACCACACAACTTGCTTCCTCTTTGTAGGGCTTAATCTTGAATGAGGATTCTTTTGAGATAAATATGATTGAGAGCATTCATTTAGCTGTATAATGGGCACAATGTAGATCAAAAGCAGAGACACACAGGTACATGCTGGGAAACTAAATGAAGTGCAATCAAGTTTGCTGGCTGAAAGTGCTTGAGACTTCAGCTCTCTCTTAATTTTCTAACTGTATTTCTCTGTAATCCTTGGTAGTTAGGCAAACTTACTGCTATAGCCAAATTCTTTACAGGACAAAGTAAATATGATGCCTGTCTCCTACCAGAGCAGTCACAGTTTACTCCAGGGAAAAGATGTGCCAAATATACTGAATAGGATCAAGTTCAGAAAGGATAAAAATAGCAGATATGAGCATACTGGGCTTAATTCTGCATCTCCTGTAGCAGAATGGTCATAGGTGTAGGGAGTAGTGTGCTGCAGAGTGTGAGTGCCAATTATAAACTTGAAAATCAAAATACTTGCCAGGTAGCAGGGGATAGGCAGCTGAGCAGACATATGCCATATTAAAGTTGGTATAAAACCACATTGCTTTATAAGTCTTATAGGGATTCTGACTTCATATTAAAAAAGTTACTTGAAATAATACAAAGTACATAATTAATACTCTTTTTAAATGCAGATCACCTTGCTAATGGTTATCCTAGAAATTCAAAATGCATTCATTTTCATATAGCAAATGCCTAGCCAGTATTCAAATATAGAATTAAAAAGTTCATGACTGAAAACCTTGGAGCTGAAGCAAATTTTTAGGCTGGGATCAGAATTTGCATTGGACATGGAGAGTTCAATTCTGAGTGGCTTTCAAAACAAACAAAAAAGAGACCACAAAAAAAACCCCCAAATCAACAAGATTGAAGTAATACTGAGAAGGCCACTTAGTTACCTAAGAATATAAGAGCAGGTATTAAATAATAGAGTGTAAAATAATATACAGGAAGACTGATTCAGTAGTGCTTGGTTATCTTTAGAGTGCAACAATATTATAAATTATTCAGTATAACTGTAATGGCACCATATCCTTGTTAGGTACTTGGGTCTAATGACTTTGTTTTAAGAGTAGGAAGAAACTGCAATATGTTATGTGAAAGAGATTTTAATCCACAGATACTGAGTTAATGCTGTAGAATTTAAGATGCTCTGTCAACTATTTATGATAAACTCTGAAATTAAAATATGATTTTCATGCTCTTTCCATTGTTTGGATTACTTGTCTAAAAACTACTAGATTAATCAGCTTTTCACTCGTCAATTTTAGTATCTTGAGAGGTAGGTATCTTTACCAAGTAATGAATATATAAATAACCTCCTCTTCTTGTAGCAAATTATTTTAAAGACGTGTTTTAAATTCTCCCATGTATTATGTGTGGAGTTTAAGTTTAAAAGGAGGATAAAAATCACTACCAAACTTTACTAATCTTTCACAGCAGTGCGGTGTTGTTGCCAAGATTGCATTATCCAGAGTCCTAACAAATTCTGTTCTTGAGATTTAATGTCTCATAGCCCATTTTCTGAGGACAGCTACGATTGACTTGTGCTTACCTAGTGCAGTACTCTGCCCTTGAATATGGTTGTTCAGGTTTTCCATGTAAAAATACCTTCCCAAGGCAAACTGATGCTCTTTAGCCTTGAAGAAAGAAATTAAGAAAAAGTCAAAGCAGTGCAGTGGATCTAAGCTCTAGGAATTCCTCACACCCTTCCATGTAATTCAGAATCTGCATTGCAATCAGCAATGTGCTAGATGCCCTGCTGCTACTTTGGTCAATCACATTTCATGGAATCATAGACTCATTTGGCTGGAAGAGACCTTTAAGATCATCAAGTGCAGCCATTAACCCTACACTGCCAAGGTCCCTAAACCATGTCCCCCAGCACCACATCTACGTGACTCAAACACCTCCAGGGATGGGGACTCCACCACCTCCCTGGGCAGCCCATTCCAATGTCTAACCACCCTCTCTGGAAAGACATTCTTCCTGATATCCAACCTAAATTTCCCTTGGTGCAACTTGAAGCCATTGCCCCTCGTCCTGGCATCTTTAACTTGGGAGAAGAGGTCGACCCCCAGCTGCCATTTGTGACTTTTCTCTTACCCTGACACTTTTTTGGCTTTATTTAAGAGCTTGGTTTGTCCTTGATGAATTCTTGGGTCTTTGCAGTACTGTGTCACTGAGTGATTTGGCTTGTGGCAGAAATTACCAACAAGGCTGTGCTGAAATAGCTCTGTGTAGTGAACACTGGTGTTGGGCTCAGCTGTTAGTGAGTCTTGGTGTAAGACTGAGCTCACTGGAGCAAGACTATTGTAAACCCTGAGTTGCTGTAGAAGGGAGAGAGGAGCTCTACCTCCTGCTCTGATCAGACCAAGACCAGGTATTTTGCAAGGCAGGAGAAAATACCATGGTACTTTTGAATAAGGGATTTTGTTGGTGTTCCTGCCTGTAGCTGCATGTGTGGAGTGAAATGGATGCATTGATGTGCTGCAAGCACCTATTGACCTCTGCATCCATCTTTTTATCTTGTTACTTGCTGTGAGTTGTGTAAGATACGTGTATGGTCTGTGTATAAACAGCTTGGCTCGTTTACTCTTCATGTTCTTGCTGCTGTTTACCTTTCCATTTTTCTTCTAGGAAAAAGCCTTTATTTTCTCCTTTCCTTAGTTTGTATTGCAAAGTCAGATTGTGCTTACTATGACAGTTTGCATGCATTTTTTTCACACTACCTCAAATACAAAGCAAATTCTTTATAGTGTCTTTGCACATACTTCATCTTGTTTTTCAGATAAAAGTCTTTTTACTTTTTCTGAAATGGAAATTTAGGGGTGTAAGATCATCTCCAATTTGATCAGATGTTTTTCCTTCCAGAGGCAATAGAGTAACTTTACTTCTTTTTTTCTTGATGTTACAATCCAAGGTTGTCATGTCTACAGAGCTATTGTCTTTTCACTTACAGGCTATATTAAATATATGTCAATATACAGCTTATTTTGATTACTATACTTTATTTTTTTTCCCCTCTACAAATGGCAAGTTTCTCCAATAGTGCATGGTGCCTTCATGTGAAGGGGACACTGAGCAAGTTGTTATTTGGTATGATTTTTCAAAGCCATTTTACTGGCAGCATTGGTCCAACACTGTGTGTTTATGTATATATTTGATTATCCTTTCACAGAATTCTACAAAATGGCACCTACCCATCTCAGAGGGCATTTACATTTCATCTAACAGTAGTTAAAGATCTAGAATGTATGTTTTTTTGATGACAACAGAGAATGGGGAAATTAGTTATCTAAGCCAGAGAATAAATATATAATTAATGTTGTCTGTTTGGTCCTGGAGTTATAAAGCCTTATTTTCATTTTGTGTGCACTTGCACCTCTGAAATGGATTTAAATGCTGTTTTCTTGATCTTTGGTGAGTTGTTTTTTTGGGGGGTTGGTTTTTTTTTTGTGGGGGGGAGGGGGTTTCTGCAACAGCAGCAGAAAGAAACCTTAGTGTGTGCAGGAATCAGAATCCTAACTTGGTGTCTGTCTTGCAGGAGAAGAAAAGAGAGAGTGAAATAGAGATTGTAGTGAAATCTTAGTCAGGATGGTTTTACTTTCTCACTCTGATATGCTGTTTTGTAAGTGGTTAATTTAGAAAAGAACAGTATTTGAACATTATTTTAGATAGTATAGCATTAATAATAGTTCTTTTTCCTTCCTTAAGTGGTGGAATAAATTCAGACAGTTTGTGCTTACCCATCAGTTGTCCTGTAAGGCTTGTCTAGTTCTGTCTTCTGTATTTGGAAAACTTTTCTCGGTTTATTTAGCAAGCACTTCTGCAGATTGTGTACATGCCCACATAAAACATATGGACACCTATCAAAGCACAAATAAAATAAGCAAAAACCTGCTACTCCCAGTATACATTTATTTTATCACCTTGCTGGGGCACTGGTTGCTTTTACAGCTCCAGAACTACTTCAGGTGACTAAATAGCCCCCCTTACTTTCAAAGGAGAGGAAAAAGGGATGGGTGAGGGGTGTTTTTGGTGCAGCTTTTTGGGAGCTTTTGGGGGTGGTTTTCCATCAGGGCGGCCTCCAGGAAGGGGGAGTGTGCTTGGCAGCAGGGCTGCTGGAAGGGAGGGTGCCCATTACAACAATAAACAAATGCTGGGCTGGGCTGGATGGCCAGGCAGCTGTCAGAACAGACAGGACCACAGCAGGAGTTCCCCAGAGAAGGCTTTGGAGCTTGCAGTGGGAATCTTTTGCTGGAGATACTTTTTTTTTGCCTAGACTAAAGAAATTACTTTTTAGATTTCTTCTAATGGGCCTTGGCTTTTCTTTTTCTGCTTTGTTTTCTCTTCTTTCTTTCCCCCTTGAATGGAGCAACGTGGAAGGACTTGCTTCTTCTCACCCTTTGCATCCATCATACACCAGTGGAGCACAGCTTCTGTTGCATGGGGTCACTGAGACTAAATACTGAGCTTGAGGCATGCAAGAAGCACTTGGAAGCTGCAGGTCATTGCTAAAGTGAGCTGGAGGCAGTCCTGGCCAGGCTTGGAGCCGAGTTGATCCCCACAGCACCATGGGGCTGGGTTAAACTTGCAAGGAGCATCACCCAGTGGCAGTGGCTCATGCCCAGGTGCTCAGCCCATGGAAAGAAGCAGGGATGGGGAGGCTCTGACAATGATGGTGCATGAGCTGCCCCCAGGAGAGGGGCAAGTGCAGGAGTGTTCAGAGAGTTTTGAGACAGCATAGCTGCAAAAAGAGAGAACCTTTTGAAGGCTCTAGACTTGGCTTGGAGGAGATCCCAGTAAAATGGAGGCTTTGGGTGATACTTAATGATGATCGGCCTGAGCTTCAGTTTACGTGAGCTGCTGACAGCATTTGAAAAGGTATGATAAGCACAGTTTCTTATACTTAAGCCTTGGAAAAAACATACCATAAAATGAGCAGCTTCATGTTAAATTGAAGGCTTTTTCTGTGTTATTGTTAGGTGCCTCATGTGACCCCTGACTGACTGCCTCTCAAATACGAAAGTCTAATGCTTCTTCCTACCCACATTTCACATTGTACAAGATGAGATTTAGAACATTTGGTCTGATGATGATACTCTCTCTCTCTCTTATTTTTTCTTTTTTTTTTTTTTTTTAATTAGAAAATGCTAGAAATTGAATTTCTGTCTCTTGAGTTTTCCAGAATGCCTGTGACCTTACTTCATTATGGACTTAAAATAAGTGCTCCATAGTTAACTTGAGTTGACTGCTATCTTGGTCAAATCAGAGGATCTCAGGATAGCTTTTTTACATAAGTTGCTTCTCATGAGTGTGCCACTTCTCCCATCCTTGCATCTGTTGTTCTTTTATGGAAGCTAGTTACTCTTTCTCTTAGCAGGACTTTGGTAACAGTAATGCTGAGAGGCAGGAGTCTTGGCTTTGCAGTGATTGTGCTGATTAGCAAGAGGCATGAGGCTGTTGGAAATCAGTTTTGATCTAGTTGTCAGCACTTCCAATTTAACCTGTGTTGGATGTTTGGAAGCATTTAGCTTGACTTTACATTTTGTGTTCTATTTTCTGTTGTTTTATATATTGTCTCTCTACACAAACTTTCTGTGTCCTGCAAGACCCTGTTTCTGTAAAACATATGTTTAATTGTGTAGTTTAATTACACATTAATATAAAAAAATCACAAAGCAGGAAAGCAGATTGTAAATTCTGATTCTGTGGGTTTTCTATCCTCAAGCTCTAAACTTCAGTATGCTTTCTTTGTTTTTGTTTTGTTTTTACTACAAATAAGTACTGGTCACCTGAACTGTGCTAAATGAACCTAAAATTTACATAAAATTAAGCTGCTTCTTTCTTTTTTTTTTTATTCTTTTTTTTTTTTAGCTTGTTTTTGTTTTTTTTAGTTTTTTTAGTTTTCATTTGTATAATGATTTTGGTTTATTTCCAAATCATAAGATGACTTGGTCCTCAGAAGACTGTTGTGAACTGGTTTGAATCTATTGGTTTTTTTGAGCACTTATTTTTTCTTTCCTGCAGTAGCAGAGATGGGAGCTAATGAGACAGCTCCCATATATACTGTTCAGTACACCACCAGATTATTTCAACTTCCAAAAGTAACTAGTGGTAACAGATGAAAGCATTTGTGACATGATTTCTTCCCTGTACAGATCAGCTTCTCCTCTCACTTCCAATCTGGGCTTCATTCTTCTCTTGTAATTGCTGCTGGTAGCCTGTAAAGAGTAGGACAGATGCTGGAGTCTTTTGAGATGCTTCATAATGTGGTTAAGACACACATTTTGAAACTTGTGTTTCTAATGTTTTGAAGAGTTTTTCTACTGTACAAGCCCTGGCATTTGCAAATCCCTGTGCTCTCCCCTGTGATTTTGAATATTCCATGGTCTTACTTTGTCTTAAAAGTGGTTGCCCATAGCAGTTCTCAAAAAAAGCAAAACACACAGATCTCACACCCTCCTCCCCTGCTTTGTCAGTCACTCTCATGGCTCCCCACACACCCATCCTGTTCATTCTAACTGTGGAGTTTGCTGCCAGAAGAAACAGCATTGTGACAGTGATCCTGGCTTGCAAATTACTTTCAGCTTTCTTCCCTTGATCTGTGTTGTAAGGAGATAATTTAAAGTGCTGTTACTCTGGTCATAATGCAGAAGCCAGATGGCATTTGCAGAAGCTCACACAGCACTCCCTTCCTGTGCAAAACCAGTGTTGTGTTGCACTGGAGTAGCCAAGGCCCTCTTGGCTTTGCTCCATCAGTTATGTGACTGCTGGAATTAGAATTAACAGATTTTTGGTGCCCCATAGGTGTTGAGCCAACACCATGCAGTGAAGCCACAGAGGTTGTTGAAGGCAGGAAAACATTCTCAGCCTTCCTAAGTGCATCATCATCATGCATGATGAAATGAATCCTTACCTGCACTGTATGTACCCTTCTGAGTTGCTATCCATTAAGTTTAACTACAAGTCAAGGCAGCTTTTTGGAAACCTGAAGTGTCAGTGGAAGGCTTTTGGTAGGTGACACAAGCATTTGAAAATTAGATGGGGAAAAATATTCCAAAGTGGATTTCCCCCTTGCCCCCCAAGTGTGGTTTTTTTTTTTTTTCTTCCTGAAATATCTGAGAGCTTAAGTAGTAATTACATTTCTGTCACATCTAAAGCCAATTGCTTTTGTGAATTGCTTTGATCTTACACTGTAGTCACAGTGGCTGTGGAGATACCCAGCATGTCTGTCTATGGCACTCGTGTAGGAGAGATTTAATATCTGTCTTTATGCACACTTCTGCCACTGGGGGATTTATGATAATGGTGATTCTGCCCAAGCATTTTGCATGTATGCTGCTCTTTGGAATGTGAGTTCATTATAAAGCCATTGCTTAACAGCAGCTGCCCCTGCAGGCCTCTGAAACAGCAGATGGGATAGGCCTTTGTGAAGCTATGACTGTCCTCTGACACCAGACAGACTCCCTGGATGAGATGAGCACCTGGATTCTTCAGAGACTTTTCTTTTTTTAACCTTTTTTTTTTTTTCAACTTCATCCCTCTCTTCCTGCTACTCTCAGTATTTGTAAGGAAGAGAGCAAAAAAAAATAGCCCCATTTCCCTTTCACAATGGCCACTTTCACACGCCTGTCCTCATTCTTATTCTTTCCTTAAGAGTTGTCAAAAAGTGCAAAGCTGTGAGTGAAGTGGAGGCTAAAGGGAACATCCAGCACAGCAGTGTTCCCAGAGGCAGTTGGCAGCAGCAGGTAAAATATATCTGGTTCAATATAAACAACTTGCTATTAAAAAAGAACAATTCCATTCCCTTGCTATCTGCTGTGAGGCCTCAAAGAGGTGTTCTGGCTGATGGCTGTGGCATACAGTCGTGTCCTTTGCTTGGCACTGACATTTTTGTTCCAGCTGGAAGAGTTTTCTGTGGGTACTTTGGTGAGCAGCTATCACCTTTCATCCTTGACCTCTAAGAGCAGCAAGTGCAGCATTTCTGAAACTGCCTTTGCTGACTGGAATATTGTCAGAGAAGGAGATGGGCAGGGATTCTGTGGGACTTGCAATTCCCTGTACCTGAACCAAGTCTGCTGTCCTGTTCCAGCCACAGTATCCAGTCTAGGTGTAGCCTTTACTGGAGAAAATGCATTTTTTCAAGCCATTTTTTCATTCAAGAGGAGTCAATCTCAGCCCCTCACTCCTCCTCAGAACTTTGTGAGGTAACACCCACAAGTTTGCCTGTGCTGTGGCTTGTACCAGGGGATTAAAACTACGTAGCAGTCTGTGCAAACAAAAAGCTGCCAGTCTTGTGGCACAGCATCAGCAATGGACCTGCACATCCAATTCTTGCAAGCCACATGTGGTTTCTGTACCATAATTTGCCATCCTTGCTCTGTGGTCAGGTGTTTATAAAAACAGTGTGAAATTCTGTTTCCTAATAAACATAGAAGGAGTTAAAAGTAGGGATGTAAGAGTTTTGCAGTATACAGTGGGTTAAAAACATTGGAGCAAAGCATTGATAAGTTCTATATGTAACTGTTTAAAAAACCCCTGTGAAGCTGTGATTTGATATGGAATGCTATGGACCTATTTTGTAAGAGTTTTGAGTTTTCTATCATATATTTTGGAGTGAAAACTTGGTTAAGGGACCTAGATAATATAATCTTTAATGTTATAGGAATATGGGAATGTTTTTGGTCTTTTTAAAGTTCTTTTTTCTTTGTTTTTGTGTGGTTTAGATTGTCATTTTGGTTTTTGTTTTGTTTGGTTTTTAAATCTTTATGAAGGAGTAATAGTTTCCAAAGGACAATTTTGTCCACAGTTGTAACTACTTAAAATGTTCTTGTTGTCTACAAGGAAGAAAAAAAAAAAAAAGTATGCTTCTGTTCAAATCTTTGTCATATATTTTGTTAAAGAAAATTATTTTGTCTTTGGACTGTTTCATTTGCAACTCCAACTGGAGTCAGCTCTGTCTTTGGGTCCTTTTCAGAATGGGCCCCTATAGCATTATTCAGCATTGCATACCATTTGCACACATTTTATTATTATTTTATTATTATTATTATTTGGTTATTTGATCTGATTGAAATTAAAGGAGGTTTCATATTCTGGAGACAAGCTTTAAAATTCTAATTTTCTAACCCTAAAATGGAGACTTGAATCCTACAGGTAAATCACACACCACGAGAGGAGTGAAGAGGGAGAGAAGCAAAGAAATCTAAGGTTAAGAATGGAGATAAGGGGATTTTGAAATCACCAAAGTGGAAAAGACAGGCAGCAGTTTGATCTTAATTCTTAAAAGGATCTTAAGGAAAGTGGCAGACTTCTAATAATCTGGCTAGGGTGAAGTAGATACATAAATGTCAACCTAGTTATTTCTCCTCCTTTCTAAATCTTTCCAAACTTTGAAGATTGCTTCTTAATTTATATATAGGATGAATTATTTCCTCAGAGAGCTTAAGTTTCATTTAGAACCTTAATCCTGCAAGCACTTGGTCATGTAAACAGATCTATTGACTCTGAACCATTAAGTTACAAATCCAGTTTAACAGACGTGCAAATAAATATTTGTAAAATTAGTGAAATGTGTCATCTCTGTAGTAATACCTCCAAAAATTACATTAATAAAACTGTGTAACTATTGTTTAAGAACTATTTTCTCTCTTTTAGCAGGAAGTCCTTCTCTGTTTGTAGTGTTTACTTAGGCTTCTGGGGTTTTACTTCTGTCTCTTTCTGTCTGTCTCTGTTTTTTTTTCCCCTCTTTGCTTCATTTTTTATTACATGGAGAGCAGTCTGGTACAGATCCCCTTTGCACTGGGCTGAGAATGATGGTGTTTCACTGTTGTGTCACCCTCTTTGAGGTGAAAGCACTAGAAATTTCCCCCCCTCATCCTCCCATATGCTGCCTCTGTGATGCTGATGGGAGTTTCCATGTGATAATATAGAATTCTTTATAATTGTGTTTAAAGTACTGAAAAATTGAAATTGGATTAACTTTAATAATCTATTTATTGGATTAACCCTAATCTAGTTAGGTCCTGAGAAGCAATAATCAATTTTTTTCATCCTTTTTCACCCCATAATGGACGATGGAGAAGAATGTGGATAATTAGTGACCAAGAAAATGGCAGGAGAAAGAGCAATAGTAAATCAGGATGAACAAGAAATAGGGTGTGTACAGAACAGAATTATTGATCTCACTTTAATATAAGAATTTCTAGGGGAGAGGAAACTACATGTTTACACATCTCCTAAGAACTGCAAGATTATGGCAACACCTCGAGTAAAAAAAAATAGTAAAAGTAAAAAATTTAAAATAAAAATAAACTCCCAGTTGCTACCAATTACAGCAGTCTTAGGACAAGATGGCAAAGCTGATGTTTGGAACTGAGCTGTTATAACATGGCCATCACAGTTGGAACTCAATAATGTGAATTACCAGCAGAATTGCCATGCCCTAATCAATGTAACATGATGACGAGCAAATGCAAAAAATCAAACCCATTTTTAATAAAACCTTTTTAAGCATGTGTGCTTAAGTGTCTTCTCAAGTATAATCAAAGCTAGAAAGTATATAAAAAGGTTTATATAAAGGTTTAGAATTATTATTGTGATTGTAGAATGGAAGAGTAGAAATCAGTTGGTTTTCAATGAAGTTTTCTTCTGTTACTGTAAAGAGACAAAGAAATGGGTTTGACATGACCAGGATTCTGTAGCACAGATTAGTGTGCAATTAACATTGTAAGTGCAGCATGTGGTTTTATCTCCTGCTGTGTGTGCTTGAGCTGGTTTGCACTGGGTCTGCTCGTGTGTTTGAGGCATAAGGACAGGAGCTGCAAATGTTTTCAGGTAAGCATCTGATTCAGCTGATGCCTCTGCAGTCCTGTTTGGGTTTGTTGATTATCAGACACTTCCAGTTCAGTTTATAATTTTAAATGCCATTGCTTGTATTTATTATCAGAATGGTGATTTTTATCACAACTGTTTAAAGACAGCAAAAGTGTCTTTAGATCTGTTTTTAAAGTAGAAAAACATTAGGGCAAAAAATAGTTAGCTGTCCAACGTCAGACAGTAGCTGAGATCCAGAGTTTAACTGATGCCTCCCTCCCTCTCTCATCTCATGTTCCTCCCTACTTTTCCCTCTCTGTCTCTTTCCTGCACATCTCCAGATCTTTTTTCTTTTTTCTTTCTTCCCTAACTGAAGAAAGCTTTCATGCTGTCACAAATTCATAGCTACTTTTCCAGCTTCCATCTCTCAGTTGTAGCTGTGCAAGCAGCCATTGTAAGGTGCAGAGCTGCGTGTTGAGGGTGGGGAAGTGCTCGAGCCCATTCCTTCCCTGCTCCTGGGAACAGCTGTAGATTAGTGGGGAACTGTCTGGAAGAAGAAAAACCTTTAAAGGAGTTTTAGTTATTGAATCCCTTCTTTTGCAAAAGAAGCTTGTTTACATCTGCATGTAGTTCCTGTCACAGTCTTCACTTGATTAATGCTTTTGAGACAGTCAATACACCTCCTGGCTTTCCACACATCTACATTACTCTAATGGAGTATAGATAGATGTACAGATGCTAGAAAACACTGGTGGTGATGCAGGAAAATTTATTTGCTCTTTATAATGTGGTTTTAAAATAATACTGTGCTCAGTTAGATGAAAACAACATCTGTAATGTGTTATCTTGAGACAGATGTTAACAACAAAATGTTTGATTTCAAAGCAGAGGAGAAATGAGTAAGCTGAATTGAAATCACAAGCACTTTTTTTCTTTTCAATATTTACTTTGAAATTCAGATTATAATACACCCTGCTGTTTGATGTCTTCCTCTCCATATATTGCAGGCCATAATGTACAGTGGTTGCATTGTAAAAATGAGCCTGCAGTAGCTGTAGTAATTTCCTTGCAGTTTCAGGACACAGGTTTTAGTCAAAAGCTTTTGTTGCATTCACATGTAGTTTGTATTTCAGTGGGGGATCTAAGGTTTCTGGATGTTTTATCAAAGAGGAAAGGAACAACATCATTAAGGCTGACTGTGTAATTTGTGAACAGGAAACAACTTCTAGTGTGTCTGCAGATGCTGCACCATGTGAAAGGTGTGGGAGATACCTCAGTGCTACCAAACGTGTGGAGAAATGGCTCTTGATGGTGCCAAGTCCTTCTTCACAGTCAAGGATGACTTTCAAACTCCTTCTCTCATACTTATGAAAGCTAAACATTCATAATGATGTTAACAGGATTGCAGGTTTTCCCCTCTGCATCTCTTTGGAGTCACCAAAGAAAGTCAAGACTACGAGCTTTGTCCTAGTGCTTAGGGGTACTTATGAGAATAAGCTCTCCTTTCCTTTATTTAGAGAACTAAGATGTTTAGACTTTCCTTGCTGATATTTCAGGACATCCAAGCTGAGATTGATGCCCACAATGACATCTTTAAAAACATTGATGGAAACAGACAGAAGATGGTGAAATCCTTGGGAAACTCTGAGGAAGCTGCTCTGCTCCAGCACCGGCTGGATGACATGAACCAGCGCTGGAATGACCTGAGGGCAAAGTCAGCTAACATCAGGTAAGCAAGAAAGACATCAAGACACGAAGGAGGCACAGTTGCTAACTTCTAAAAGGCTTTTACGACCATGGCATTGAAATGAAATCTCCCTTTTCTTCTGTAAAGGAAGCTCAGAAAGAGCAGAAAAATAAAATTTGCAGCATTTGCTAACAACTTAGGCGTAACTATTTGTTCTTCTTTCTGCAGAGCTGTGCAGTTTTAACTTGCCACTTTGTACTAAATTTTACAGAAAGTATATTGAATCTTATTGTAAATAGATAAGCAACGTCGATGACATAATTCTGTGAGTCCACAGTTACTGGTGAGGATAAATAAGAGGTTTGTTCTTTCTGCTTTTACCACTTAAAGTTATGATTTTATATTACTTGCATTAAAGTGTCTTGATTCATATAGATAATTTTTTGTAATTGCTGCTATTCAGTTAAGAAATATTTTAAGATACATATCAATCAAGGAATACATTTTGCAGTTTTTTGGCCCTTCCAGTGCTAAACTCACTGATGGTCTGGTGAGAGCAATTCAGTTGTGTGGCCTTTCCTGGACTTGATGCTAATCTGGGAGAAATTGATGGCTAGACAAAAAAAGGACATGCAAGCCATTTAACCTGGCCAGGTGTGAGTTCCAAGGTAGTAACATAGAGACTGAGATTGTGCAGTGAATGCTCAGAGAATTGGGACTACTTATTCTTTGGAATATGGACTCATAACAAGGTATGGAGCTGCTTTGAAGTCAGTGTGTTCATCTAGGTGTTTGCCTTCAAGTTTTGCTTTCTAGGTGTACCTTTATTCAAGGATGAATTGGAAAGCAAAACTGTATGGATGAGAACAGCATATAACCATGGTAGAGGCTAGGGCTGATGACTGAAAAACCTGTTTGTTTTGTTATGGGTTTTATATGGATTGTCTGTTGTGGGGATAATACTTCTAAATTAAGCTATTTGGAACGTTGACAGATGTGTAAATTATTATCTTGATTTTTTTAATCACTGAAAGTATTCCCTCCTGTAGAGATAGTGTTTCTCTTCATCACTTCAGTGCTCAGTTGATGGTGCTAGTCACTGTGGTGACTGCACTTCCTTGCTTAAACCTGTATTTGTAGTGACTATGACACTACCTGAGAGGACAGTAACTCTTCTTGAAATTACCTGTGAATGTATTCACATTTATTTGGTTTTTCTCTTGTCGTACACCCGGGATGAAAACAAAGCCATAGATTTGTGCTGACCTACTTTTTAAAGCCAAATTTTTAGGAGAGATTATTTTCTCCTGTGACAGGAGATGCAAGTCTGTTAATGTTTGGGGGAGGGTAGAAGTATGGGAGAAACAGAGAAGAATTCTCTATATATTCAGACCACCCACCTCTCCTTTTATTTCATATGTTCCCTTGGGCTCAGCAGGGAAGGTGTTACCTCCATAGCTGAAGAAAAGCTGAGTAGGTCTCCAGCTGTGACAAGAGCCTCCCAGGGTCATCAGGGGGCAGTTATGTCAGAGCTGCTGCTCTTGTGGATGATTCTCCTCAGGCTGGCTGAAGGAGGGGTGCTCTCAGTCTGGTCAGCTGCATGGAGCAGCTGTGTTTTTCAGGCTTACCCAGGATTCTCCTGGGAGTGCTCATGGATACCAGGTGTTTAATGCTGGGGAATGTTCCTCCAACCAGTGCTTAAACCTGAACCATCATCTGTGGAGATTGCCAGTTCATTTGTCCTGTGGGCACACAAACTTGACAATTTTTTTGCAGGTTGTGTCTCATCGGTGCAATTCCAAAGCAAAAGCCAGGAATCCTGTCTTTGAAAGTGAAGAAGCCCAAGAACCATGTCCAGAGCTTTGACAGAGTTTATAATCTCTCTCTGATAATGTGAATGTGGTGCTGACACTTTATCCTGAGATGCAAATTGGAGCCTATTTCAGTTCCCTTGCTCCTGTGCAGTATTTGCTTTCAGTGGGGTTTCCTGCTGCATGCACGGCTCTGCTCCCCAAGAGAACTGAATGCTTGTGTCCACTCTTCAGCTGCTGCTGCACCTCAGTTTTATTTTCACTACTGCTTCTGATAAGATTAGAAAAGACTCTGGAAAAATCCAGCCTTATATATGTTTTCCCCTTGTGTATTTTTTTTTCCTCTTAGCATGTTTCTGACTTTTGAAGAGCTCACTGTGTTCAGAGAAAAAATCTGCAGTCCCCCCTAACCCTTACTGTTTTACCCCCACAAGTTTAGCTTGCACTCAGTTTTGATGCCAAGTGCTAGTGAGATTTTGCTAGTTACTAATCAGGCATGCACTTGGGTACTCATAAATTACAATGCATTTAAGCTAGTAGCATATGCCACATCACTGACATTAATACCATTTTTTTCCCCCAGTATTAATGTTATTACACTAATTTAACACTGAGTTGCACTTAAATTGCCCTTTAACTAGTTGCAGTTCCCCCCCCCCCTTACAAAACTTGAATTCACTTTGTATGCAAGAATTCCACTAAACAATTAGAGCAGAAACTTGCAGCCTCAGTGTCAGTTTTTAGAAGGGAGAGCTGTTTCAATGTGCTATAGTAATAACAATTAATAGGGATGTCATTATCAAATGTATAGAAACCTAGAGATCTGAAAGTTTTAATTACGATTGCTTCCTGAAATTCATAAAGATGCTTTATTTCCTTTATTTTATTTTATTTTCCTTTATTTTATTTTCCTTTACTTTTTTATTTCCTTTATTTCTGAGATTCTATCAGTAGAACTGCAAATTCAAACGTGTGTTGCTTTGGCTCAGAAGAGATGACAGTATCTCTCCTCTCCTTGATTAATAGGGTGTAAATAGCTTATAATTTGGGGAAAAAAAAAAAAAAGACAAACTGTGCAAAATAGGAAAGGGAAAATATAGGAAACAGTAGTAAAGTTCAGTTCACTCCTCTGTCAGAGGCAGGACAGGAAGGTGCAGAGCTGGTACCAGACTACACTGAAAAGGACTTAGCTCTCCTCCATCACCTGTGTGCAGAAATAAATTGTTGTTTACTGGTATAAACTGTCATGTTAATCTCAGATGAATCCATAATATAAACCAACAGCAGTTAAAAAGGAGTAGGTGGTGCCTGTTGAAGATTTCCCTGCAGATGTGTAGGCACTGCATGAGGAAGCCATCAAGTCAAGGTATTAAAAAAAAAAAAAAAAAAGATAGAAAAGGCTGTTGTGGAATCTCATGTTTCTGTTACTTACACTGAGAGATTCATTGAGTTAATTCCCTAATAGCTCACCATTGACTAAAAATGATGTATGAAATGATCTGTTTTACTGAGATGCTCAGCAGCACAGGCAACTTAACTGTTGCTTGCTGCTGGGAGAGCTTGTGTGTGCTGCTGGAGAGTGGAGGTTCTGCCATGAGTGTGTTCAACAGGTACATATTTGTTTTTGTGTCATCATCCTCCCCCCTCCCCACCCCATTTAATTTCTGTTTATTTTCATTTGCTGTGCAGAATGGTTTGAAGTAGAGGGTGGGGGTTTTTTTTTTGACACAAAATTGCTTTGCAGTTAAACGCTTGAAACCTTTGGATTTTAATGATGAAGTAATTGTATTTATTTCTTGCATTCCTGTGCTGGTTTTGCTACTCGTGGCTTTAAAGGTGCTTTAATGTTGTTTCACAGGGGTCACTTGGAGGCCAGTGCAGAGAAATGGAACAGTTTGCTGACATCCCTGGAAGAGTTGATTAAATGGTTGAACATCAAAGATGAAGAACTGAAAAAGCAGATGCCCATTGGAGGAGATGTTCCAACTTTACAGCAACAGTACGACAACTGCAAAGTAAGATGCTTAAGTTTTATAGATAAATAAGCTACTGTGAATAATAAAATGAAGCAAATTTGGGTACAGGAGAAATGATGAACACTTTGCAGTGACTAATTTAAAAAAAATAAACTTCTAGGTCTTCCACCCCTTTTCCTTCCCCACCTTGCCCAGTAAAGCACAACTAAAATACTCTCTCTAAAATTTGATCTAAAGGATTTCTGATACATATGCTCAATTCAAAAGCTTATTTTTTTGTTTCCTGATGTTTTGGGATTCCTACCAGGTGTAGAATTAGTATTTTACACTGACTAAAGTTAAGGAATGTAAATTCAGGAGAATTATATAAAGTGACTATGTATATTATTAAATTGACCAATATTAGCATGCCCCCAGCCCATGCAGATTTATATTGCAAAGATGGCTCAGAATACTTTCTGAGAACTAAAACTTACCTATGCCTCATACTGTTGTTAACTATAACATGCTATTCCAGCACTCTAGTTGTGTTCCAGTTCTGTATATAACAGGGTAATAATTTAAAAGGGTTTTTTTGACATTAAAAAACCTGTTGCATCCACAACATATCTTTTGTTAATGAAGTGTGTGGATTTAGGACATATTTGCCATTAGACATTGGAACAGGCTGCCTAGGGAGGTGGTGGAGTCACCATCCCTGGATGTGTTTGAAAGCCCTATAGCTGTGGTGCTTGGCCATAAATAGATATGGTTATATAGATGTGGTTACTTGGTGGAGTAGGATTAATGGTTGGACTTGATGATCTTAAAAGTCTTTTTCCAACCTAAATGATTCTGTGATTCTAGCAAAGCTGGTTGCATCTTCTCATCATATTTGTTCTTCATCTGCTGTCAGTGTTTGTCATGACTAAATGGTGGATTAGTAGTGCCAAAGAGCAATAAAAGACTGCAACAGATCCAAATATATTTTGGAGGTCAGTGGGAGGTGATAGATCTCCAAGGTCTTGTTATGTCTCATGCTAGATTTTGTACATATATGTAAGAATAAGCACAGTATTCACTTGCAGATATTTCTTATATGATGACTGGACATCTATTTTCTGGCTTATTTTGGTAGGAACCAAGAGATTCCCATCTATCATGTAATGATACTGTGCTATACCAATCAGGAGTTATTAGAATGTGATGTTTTACTTTCTTTTGAAGTGTAACTTATTAATCATTGCCAAAGGAGGGAAACTGGTTTGATTCTCCACTGTTGTTTCTTATCAGGAACTGTACCTTCCTTGCTGAAGCTGCAGTTTAATAATAAACTACATTAGGCTAAGAAGCTTTGGGTTTTTTTCAGGTAGAAAGTGAAAACTGGAGGAAAAAACAAACCACAAAATAAAGCCTAAACCCCTTCTTCTGCTTCCTTAGTGTAATGAAATGGTTGGTCAGTGTGGTTAGAATGTTGACTAAAAATGTTCTTAGTCAAGGAACACTTAAAATTTATGCCTGTGATTTATTTTTTTTCTTTTCTTTTCAAAACCTTACACCCAAGGTGAGCTTTCATCACATTCTGTGTAAAATGACTGTGATTCCACACTGTTGGTCACTCTGTGCCTTCTGGAATCACTGGATGGTGACACTTTCTTTGCATTTAAGGGGCTTCTTTTACAACTTGTATCCTGTGTCAAGCTGCAAGTTTTTTAGTGGAGATTTCAGGTGCAACTGTATTGGATAAATATTGCAGAGGTATTACTTGATTTCTGTCACTCTCAAGGATATTCCTTTCATTCCATCTCTCGTTACTGGCTGCCCTGGTAATTCTTTAAAAGTTTCTTTGCCCACAGTTCTTCCAATGCTGCACCTCCTAAGCATTTAATGTCATTTGTGAGACATATATCAACTGCTTTTTTATAATCCCATGTTGAGTTTCAGCAGCACCACCCACCACATCGGCTGGCCTTGAAAGGTTCTCCCCAGGCCCCCTTAAGAAGAGGTTGAGTGCCTCTACTCTCCTACTTCCTTTAATTTCACATCTGAGTGTTGTTTTGAAGATGTCCTCATGCAAACTGATCAATAATTCACTTTATTACCACTTTTCTGTGAGCCCTTTCCTCTTATTTCCAGCTTGCTTACCTGGTCTTGTTCTTGCTGTACTTCAGAATGTAAGTGGTGAATTAATGACTCAGCTCTGTAAGATGTGCACCTATGATAGCCTCATCTCCTGCTCTTTATTATTCTGGGTCTTCAATCATTCTTGTATAACATTGCTTATTGCCTCTAGTTACTCAAAAATCATTCTTCTTCACCTACTTTTTCTCCCCTCAGATGCATGAAATGACTTGTTTGCTTTATAGAACCATAGAGTCATAGAATGTCAGGGGTTGAAAGGGACCTAGAAGATCATCTAGTCCAACCCCCCTGCCAGAGCAGGGGCACCTAGACCAAGTCACCCAGGAACAGAT
>JAOEGS010009895.1:162051-172052 GCA_025447755.1 Corythornis vintsioides | reverse complement strand
CAGCACTTCTCAACAGTCCCCAGCCCACTCTCCAAAGGACAGGCATTTCCCCCCTCCCCCCTCATATCTAGTTTAAACTCTATCAATGAGTCCAGCCAATTCATGTGACAGAATCCTCCTTCCCCTGTGAGAGATCTACCCCAATCTGTGATCATTCCTGTGATCTGTGTATCACAGGAGCTAACTGTGGTATAAGATGGGAGTTTCTTTCTCTTTTATGTTCAAGATGGTTTCTATTGCAGGGAAATAGTGCAAGACTCTGCAGATATATGTGGTTGCTAGTGCTAGTTAAAAATTTGCATGCTCTTGCTAAGCCATTTAATAATCAGTGGATGTCTTTTGGGTCCTGTGTCAAGCTGGAGGCACTGCATGTTTAGGATGCATTAATTGAATAATGTTAGTTGGTTGTGTGGTTTTGTTTTTATCTTCTTGGTTTTATTATCCCTCCCCCACTTTTCCCTGTGAGTATTTTCTGATATTAAAAGCAGAAGTTATATTAGATGTACCAGTTGCTACCCATAAAGAAGAGACACAAATTTGACACTCTGTTAGTGTTTCCACCATAACCTCATTCCTTGGAGTTTATGTAACTGAGTAGTAAAACTTGTCCAAAGACACGCTGTTATATGCTCTACATGGTTTCACAGTTTGAAGCTAATTAAAGAGCATTGAGGACACAAATTTATTTTGCATCTTCAAAGGAGGCAAAACTTTGATGAAGACTGAGGAAGAAATGTAACTTCTGTAGATAGCTCTACAAAACAGTTTCATCTGAAATGGAAGGATATTTATTTTGATGACATATGCTTCATTGAACATATTACTGTTTTATAGTTCACAGAATCACAGATTTTCCTAGATTGGAAAAGACCTTTAAAATCTTCTAGTCCAAACATTAGCTAAAAACACTGACCAGACTTCCACTAAACCATATCTCTCAGCACTACACCTGCATGGCTCTTAAATATCTCCAGGGATGGGGACTCCACTGCTACCCTGGCCAAGCCCTTCCAAGGCCAGATAACACGTTCAGTAACAACATTCCTCCTAATATCCAATATAAATTCACCTTGGTGCAACTTAAGGTCATTTCCTCTTATTCTATCAATCAAATTCTATCAATGTTCATTCCTCTTTCTGCCTGGCAAAACTAGACATGACTTTACTCAGAGTAGGTGGTTTTGGTCTTGTTTAATTAAAAAGGTCTAGTCTTTCAAGGTTGTTGATATAGTATGGTTGTCACCAAAATCACATTGTAGTCTTTTGATGTAAATCTAAATATATATTTACGAGCAGTTTTGCATTTGCAGATTCGTTCCACTGCTAGCAGGATTATTGCTGCTGTTGTTTAAAAGTAAATACTTTTTTCCATCACCTGAAGAGTGTAAAGCTTCAAAAGGTTCCCTCTCTGTCAGACTCCACACTCTGACTCAGGCATTTTTGCTGTCTCCAGTGTACAACCTGTAGGAATTTTTATAATTAATCCTGATTGGATATGTTAAACAAACAAAAAAAAAATATTTTTTTTTTCCCTAAAAGCACCATTAAAACCAGGACTTCTTTCTTTTTGTTTGTTTGGTTTTGGGGTTTTTTTGTTTGTTTTTCCCTGTGTGTAGCAATGCAACCCATTTTTTTTAATATACTCCTTGTATAGTCTTATTCAAACCATCAAATTTAATGATTTTCATGCCCTTTCTTAGCTGTCATATTATAATAGCTTTAGACCAAAATATGCTCAGTTATCTTACAAACTGTCTGGATCAGCAAAAGAAGTGTTGTACTCTAGCAGGTTTTGTTCTACTTTATTTATAGATACTTCTAGGGGGTTTTTTTTCACACACAAGTAAGTAGAGCTCCTCAACCCCCACAGAATAAGAGTTTTCTGTCTCTAACAGACCTGGTCAATATTGTCAGTAATAAGTAAGAAATCTTAGCATTATGAAGAAGAGCCCTCTCTTGGTACAGCAAAATACAAAAAGGTGAATGTTCAAAAATTACTTTCTTGAGGAAGGAAAAAAGACTCAACAAAGCAATTTAATTGGTTATGTGCTGTGTAGCAAACCCATCACAGTAGGGTTCCACTAACCTTTCTGGAGAAATCCTCAATGCCTAGAATTCTGATTTTTTTTCCATTGACCTCGAAACACATATAACAAAATCTCATTTCAGTGGGCTAGGAAATACAAAATCCAGTTACATAAGATTATTGGTGCTGGAATACATAATAATGAATATCATTATGCCTCAGTTTTGTAACCTTTGCTCAATTAAGCCATGTCTCCATTCGTAGTTGGATTTAGATCCTACAGCATCCCTAGGATCCTACAGGACTTGCAGCAGGTCTTCAGAAAATACTAGTGAGGTTCTTTCTTAGTAAATCATTAACTGTGTGGACAGCAATTTTTATTTATTTTTTTTTTAGAAAAAGTTTAGGCTTGTACTCTTTAATTGAAGATCTTTATAATGTCTTCTTTTTGAGGCCATCTGTAGGAAAATTAGCTTACTTCTGCCCTTACAACCTAGTATTACATTTTTTCTAGTGCACAAAGAGAACTTTCAAAGTTCCTGCAAGGTTATTGTAAGTGAAAACTTCCTACACAGGCTTCAAAATATCTTTTCCTGATTTAAAAATGCTGTTAAAAGGAAATAGCCTTACTGGTGTTGAACTACTTTAACATGTTCAGAAGGAAGCTGGTTACCTTTTCTTAATGAAGGTGTCACTGCATAAATACATAGATGCAGTTTGAGACTGTTTCTTAGTTTTAAAATGTCAGTAACAGCTTGGTATTTCATACCTGTAAGTTTACAGAGTAGATTATTAAGTACACTTTCCATCCTCTGTTTCTTTGGCTCTAGTGCTGTTAAAGCTCCTTGCAAATTATTTACAGATGCTTAATTCATGACAAATACTCAGTGAAGAAATACCTCCCCCATTTCTGTCCCAAAGCATCTTTTTTTGATAAAAGACCATTTTTTCTCCTTTGCTATTTCTCTTGCCACATAGACTACGTATGAAGTAATACCAGGTAAATGCATGGTGAGATGCATCTTACATTCAAATCATGAGAGGTATTTAGGTTATTCTGTATCATTATGAAACTGATTTCACATAGAGGTATGTCCAGAGACCAGTATAATTTAGAAATGTTATGAATATATATTGTAATGAACAGTGTCTGCTATGAAGGAGCAGCATTTAAACATGCTATGCTTTTTTTTCTTCCTAGCTGGTTCTTGCTGTCAGAGACTCAGTTGCAGCCTTGACCTCTGTGTGGTCTTTATAAACAATTCCTCTTTCCATTCTTCAACTTTTCTCAATCATTGTACTTATTCAGCCCATCCTATTCTGTATTTTTTTTCCATTTAATTTTAGTGTATAAATGTAACAGGAGTTCTACCAGCACCTGGTGCAGAATAAAGATGGCTAAGTAATCAAATGCTATAGGAGTTGCTGATTAGTGCATAAAGCTGCCATGTGCTAAACTGGTATAAGTTATAATAATCTACATCTTTACTTTCTTGAAAGACTACATAATGAGACCTGATTTAAATATATTCTGTGTTTAAGAAACATCCAATATGTTTTCTTTGAAATTAGCTTTGTCTTCATCTGTTGCAACTGTTCAGCCAATCTGCTCCTTGAATTATGCTATATAAGCCTGTACAATTCAAAACAGAAAAACAGAGGCTGTGTATCAACAGTGCATAATTTTGGAAGCCTACTTTGATCAAAAAACTATTTTAAGATGCAGCTGGAGGAAATAGTGCTTATAGGATACACTAAACGTAAAAAATCATGAATAGCAAAAGGTTTTCTAGCATTCTAATTTTTCAAGAGTGGAAAAGGCTTCAGCTACAAAGCATTCTCAACAGAAATTTTGATTGATTAACCTTGGTTTAGGCAAATTGCTTGTCTGTGCATTCAGACAGTAAGTTTAGAAATGAGAAGAGTTCATGTGCTAGAAAACATAAGCATGTGTAATAAAGAGAGGGCAAATAGGTTACATTATCTTGGTATAACAGAATAAATAGTATATAATTTCTAATGTTATAATGAAAAAAATCCACATTTCAGAGTTACTGAAAGAATAACAAATCAAAATAGAGACTGTATAATTGGCTAATGGTTGTAAATTATTACATCAGGAAACTGATGCTTCTTTCATCTCCTTCCTGAGAGGAGGAGTGTCTTAGTGGAGTCCTGGATTACTCTGCCATAATCAAGTAACTTCAGGCTGTCCCTCATACCTGCAAGAGGAATGCTGTGATGCTGTTTGTGGTTGTTGTTTTGTGTGATTATGAATAAAATGCTTAGAGTGTAGTTTTGTTAAGCCCTGTCTATCAGTGGAATAATTCTTTCAGATCTCAAAGGAGGATTTCATTTCATTTTTCTTGGCTAGTAATTAAGGTCAGCTCTGAAAACTTGCAAATGCATCAGCACAGCAGGTTTTTGGTTTGTTTGGGGTTTTTTTTTTACCCTTTCTTTAAGAATCAAGCATGTCTCAAATCGTTGTTGCTTTCTACGGGAATCAATGTAGGAAATAAGAATGACTTTGGAGAGGCAATAAAACTGCTGGAAACGTAGATGTTGGATTTGGTAGTCTTTGACCTGTTAGATTACTGAGGGAAGTGAAGCTTACATTTTAAACCATTACCTAAAGCATAAAGTAATTGTACCATTTAGAGCTGGAGTATGAAACATGGTGGTATTAATTACTGCTGAAGTTGCATGCAGCCCCTTTTTGTATGACTAATACAGCTTTGAAATATCATTGTGTTTTTATAAATACAAAGGAGCATCACATAGGAAAAATAGTTGTGCTACCTACAAGCTCAGCATTCATATTTTCATTTTGTGTTTCCATCTGCATACCCTACAGAACTCAGAAAAAAAAAAATGCTTGCATCCATATTTTTGCCTTATTAGTGGACAGTTTCAGTGCCAAGTTTAGAAATGCCTTTCTTTAGACTTTTGCCATACCCAGACTTAGTATTTATTTAATCTATATCAAAACTCTAGCATTAACTTTCTCTTAATTTTCTCTCTGAAAAGTATAGCTAGCTACAGGGAAATAAGGCTGGCTCTACCAAAACCTGTGCTATGCCTAGAGATGCAGAATGATTTTTCTTTAGTCCTTAATGACAAGCAAATGGGAAATGAAGTGACACAGTAATATTCTCTTCTGCTCAAAGAAGTGCATCCACTTTGAGTAGCCATGAGGAGGTGTCCTTTGTAAAACTCAGAAAAACACCAAAATACTTGATTGCACTTCTCATTATATACAAATCTTTATATATAGTAATAAAATTCAGTATTGCAGCTTTTATGTTCTTTGCTAGGCTTTTTAATTTTTATTCTGTAGTGTTCTTGTAGATGTGATTTTTCCAATGAAATCTTTCTTCAGTCCACTCAAGACAGATGAGCCTTGTAAGTGGGCTTCTCTTTTGGTGTGTTGTGGAAAGGTTTGCCTGAGAGGAAAAGAGGATATTATTGATATATTTGGTTATTTTTGCATAATATATTCTTATTGCTGTTCATGTTTACTGGCAGAAAGTTGAGAAACAGGGACATATATTGAGTATTGCTAAGAAACAAGGAATAAAGTTATACAAGTTCGGGTGACTGTTCCAAAAATTATTTTTACATCTTTGGCACAAGAAAAAAAAATGTATAAGCTGTAATGTAAGAAGATGTGCTTGAGATACTCTTCTTGACTACTAAACTACTTCAATATTGTTATTGCACATGTGAGCTTGCATGTTAAAAGATTTCTTTGTCAAGATCTATTAATGAGGAATGCCATGGATGACAGAGTTGATGAGGTACATGGGTCAATATCTTGTGTTGTCAACCTCAGTTTGAACAGCTTCAATTGCAAGGGTGGTGAAAGGGGACAGAGAATTAAATCCAAGGTCTGTTAGGTCAAACTTGATTGAAGTTTATTGAGGGTGATCAGGAAGAAATTGATGAATACACTATCTGAAGGTGAACAGGAGAGGCAAGGCAAAAGAGATCCATCTCTAGATTATTTCTAACTGCTCACATTCCTTAGACTCAAAATCTGACACAGATTTTCTCGTATGTTTTGGAAATTATTGGGAAATTGTATGGAGGAAAAAAAAAGTAAAAGTAGAAAGACTTCTTACTTCACTCTGAATTAATCATCCCCCTGTTTCTGACAAAATCTTTGAAATTAAAGATTAAGGTTGTATTTTAATGATTCAATTGTTTCTGCATAATAAGGTTCAAAATATTTTTCACTAATATGAAGGATGTTTTTTTCAGATTGTATTCTCATAAAGGTTCTTGTTAAATATCTTCTAAGTTTTAAAACATATTAATAACAAGGAAACACAAATAAGAGATAGTGTTTTCTAAGTTATATCCTTTTGCAATTGTTTTTAGCAATTGTGAAATTGTCTTCTGAAGTTTCAGTAGGTGCAATTTTCTGTTATTCCAGCTACCAAAAAAAGAAAACATGGTTTCTTGTAATAATCTATTATATGCTAACCCTCATATTCATAACAATAAACCCTTTCTTTTACTTTTTTTTCTTTTGTTTTAGATGTTGAGTATTATAGTTTCTATTTCCTATAGGTGTCTTTAAAACCTACCATCATCATCATCTTTCTTATGTTCAGTTCTTCAAATAATTTTATAAATATAATCCTTGTAGTCTTAACTTCTTGCCATTTCTGTTTTATAAAATGTACACTTTACCTTTCAGTCTGAATGACATATTGACATGAGCAGGGAAAGCAGGCAAAATGGCACAGTATCTGCTGATCACAAGATCAAGTTACAAATGGCATTCTTCTTTCCCTTCCCAAAAGGCACTGAGGCGTGAACTGAAGGATAAAGAGCAAACCATTCTCAATGCTGTTGACCAGGCACGTGTTTTCCTTGCTGACCAACCAATTGAGGGGCCTGAGGAACCAAGAAGGAGCTTGCATTCAAAACCAGGTCAGAATGGGAATGGTCAAAAGGAAACAAAGAGGATTTCTATGTATGTAGTGCATATTTGATATCGCAGTTACTTAGTTAAACTTCAGAATTTTCCAAACCACATCTTAATTGCTTTTATTTCAATGATTTAGCCTCAAAGTTTTACTAATGTGCTTTGTAAGTACTCGTGTTTTAATGGAAGAAGTAGAAAAAATCTCTAATTTTTTCCCCAGTTTTTGATATAAAACACTGAAGTCATCAATTGTGTTCTTTTCTGTGTTCTTAACATAACAAATGCACTTTAAATGTAGTCAGACCAGTAGTTCAAGGGTGCACGTTCCAATTCATATATGTTGTTACTAAAAAGTTTTAGTCCACAACTAGAAACAAATATATTCGTGACGTATCTCATTAGAAGCAAAAACAATCAGCAGTGATTACATAATTATGTAGGAGAGTTATTATTAAGGAATAAACCACAGCTATTCTAGAAATGGTATTTGCATAGTATTTATTGAGATATTTATCCATATCAGAGACCAGTAAGGAGGTAATAGTTTTCCTCCACTTCACAAAATACAAAAATATACCAAATACCTCTGTAATGAAGTCTGAGATATGTTTCTGATATAATCTAGAACATTATAAAATGTTGTATTTATATAATAATTATTCTTGGAATAGGTAGTAATCTACATTTAAAGAAGTATAAATTACTCTAAGATGTGAACAATTTACTGTTGTGTATAATTTGCTCTAAAGCACTTTGTACCAGGTGTCAGTTTTTTCTCCCCATACATCTTCCTATACATCTCCAGAGCAAACTTTTGTTGAATGGAAGCAACTAATATTTCCTGCATACATAATTTCTGTTACTTCCCTGCAAATTTTGATGTGGTTTTGTATTCCCTAATTCAGCTTTGTTGTAAAGTTTGAATAGGTGGTGACTGGAGCAACCATTTTTCTATATGACTAGTTCTGGTACCTTAGCTGCTGTAATGTATCTTACTGCTTCCTTTTTAAACTCCTGGAAATATTCTCTTTGTCTTTACTCTCCAACATACTTGATATGTTGATATATTGATATATTGCCTATGTTTTAATCATCCACTGGCTGTGAAAAGCCACTGTGACACCCCCCCCCAACCCCCCCTCCCTTCACTGCGGGCAGGGAAAAGGAAAAAGAAAGGTTTTAAAAAACTTGCTACCCCCTGACATTATCCACCCCTACAACTTTTCCTTTTCCCCTTTTCCCATAGGCTAAAATAAAAACTTTTGAGCTCTATTCATACACACATACAAGCTAGTGCAGATACAGAATTACAGTGCCCTGCATAAGTTTAGGCAATGGTTAGGTTTCCCTGAGGCATGCATCATGTTTCCCCATCTTTTTGAATTATCCACCATATACAGCCAGGTGTGGTCCCATGAATAGGCTTATCTTTGCTAGAGGCAGGGTTGACCCAAATGGTCTTCCCTAGCATACCTCTCTGGTGCACTACTTGGACTTTATCCCCATCTGTGGTATGCAGGGATTCTGACTGGACAGGGTCAGCTTGGTTGACAGAACCTCTGGTGTTGACAAGATACATGGCCTCAGCTAGGTGCTGATTTCAGTTCCTGGATGTCCCTCCACCCAAAGCCTTTAAGGTCGTCTTCAGCAGCCCATTACACCTCTCCACTTTTCCAGCAGCTGGTGCATGGTAGGGAATGTGAAATACCCATTCAATCCCATGCTCCCTGGCCCAGGTGGCAACTAGGTTGTTTCTGAAACGAGTCCCATTGTCAGACTCAGCCTGTTTTGTGGTGCCATGTTGCCACAGGATTTGTTTCTGGAGGCCCAGGATGGTATTCCGGGCAGTGGCATGAGGCACGGGGTAGGTCTCCAGTCAGCCACCGGTTGCCTCCACCATGGTGAGCACACAGTGTTTACCCTGGCGGGTCCGTGGGAGAGCAGTATAATCCATCTGCCAGGCCTCTCCATACCAGTAATTAGTCCACCTCCCACCATACCACAGGGGCTTCACTTTCTTGGCCTGCTTAATTGCAGCACACCTCTCACATTCATGGATAGCTTAGGAGATAATGTCCATAGTTAATCCCACCCCTCAATCTTGTGGTCACTTACAAGTAGCATCTCTACCTTGGTGACCTGAAGCATCATGGGCCCACCGAGCTAAAAACTCTTCCTTGTGCTGCCAGTCCAAGACCACCTGAGACACTTGTACCTGGCATCCTGGTCTGCCTGGGCCTTGTTGCAGTTTTCTTCGTTGGCCTGGCTTTTAGGCAAAAAGTTGACACTTGGGCCCCAGTGTCAACTACAGCCTCGTACTGTTGTGGTTCAGATGTGCCACGCCATCAAATCCACACAGCCCAATAGATTCAATTGCCCCTCTCCTCTGCCTGGCCAGAGGAAGGGTCCCTCTAATTCTGATTTTGGACAATAGCACTTCCCTTTCCCTGAGAATACATGTGAGATATATATACACATACTGTGCCTTCCAGTGGGTCAGGGAGGTCACAACTTTGGCTGTTACATCGTGATCTTTGCCCACGGGACACTGGCATGGCATTCACTTTCAGTGGCTTGTTCCTTCATTTCAGTTCTTGCATTCATGCTGCCAGGACATGGGTGGGTTTTCTATCCCACCGTCACATATCTTTCCTGTGATCAAGAAGGTAATAGCACAGGTCAGTCTGTGGTGCATACCCACTCTCTCTTGCTGGGGAGCATCAAGTGCTAAGATCACGGTCTCTGGTTCACACCAGTGAGACAGCACAAGTGTCCATTTGAACGTGGAGTTCCTTGATGTTGTGAGCAACCTCATTTTTAAAACTTCTAAAGTCCTCTGTTCACATCTGTACAGAGGCAATCAGTGCTGGAAAACAGAATGTGCAGTCTCATACAATCATAGAATGTTAGGGGTTGGAAGGGACCTAGAAAGATCATCTAGTCCAATCCCCCTGCCAGAGCAGCATCACCTAGACCAAGTCACCCAGGAACAGATCCAGGTGAGTCTGGAATGTCTCCAGAGCAGGAGACTCCACAACCTCC
>JAOEGS010009895.1:127311-139419 GCA_025447755.1 Corythornis vintsioides | reverse complement strand
ATATAATGTCAACTTATGTCCAGCTTCTCATCCACCTGAACCCTCAAGTGCTTTTCCAGAGGGTTGCTTTCTATCCCCCAGTCTGCATTGATAATGAGGATTGTTCTGACCCAGCTGCAGGACCCTGAACTTGGCCTTGTTGAATGCACATCATGAGGTTCAGCTGGGTTCACTTCTCCACCTTGTACAGGTCCCTCTGCTATATGGACCACACAACCCAGCTTAGTGCCATCTGCAGACTTGCTGATGGTGCTCTTGAGCCCATCATGTCATCTGACTGAACGTGACAGGGTAGAAATGTGTTAGTTCAGGACTCATTTGGTGTTTATTTAATGAGTTTATCAGTATGAACCATGATGCTATATTTTCTGAAGCTGTGTATGTTCCTTTTTCTAATATCCTGTAGGGTTGGGTTTTTCTTAATTCCAGGGCTTTTGAGAATACTGGGCAGTCAGTTGCCTTCACCTTGGCACAGCACACCCAGATACATCCTTTTTTTGTTGTTGGCTTTTGATGGTATACTGGTGTACACCTTCCAAGGAAATAATTGTCAAGCTACTTGTTTTTGAAATTACTTTTCTGGGCAAGGATAAACATAGTGACATTTTAAGTATCTTCCCAGAAACTGCAAAAAATACTGATTTAAAAATGGGCATGCCTTAGATTTGGAGTTCAACGTATTCTTGAAAGCCTTGATCACTTAATTTAGTATCTGAAAGGTGAATGCAATTCCTGTGATGATATCAAACTGAAACCAAGGAACAGTTTCAGGTCAGGAAAACTGTGTTCAAATGTAAAGATGTGTAAAGATACTAAAGTATACTTTTGGAGAGAATGCACTACAGTATTTCAGAGTCAATCAAGATGATATTTTGATTGCCTGTTAAATCTCTCTTACATTTGTTTAAATGTAATCGTGTGCAAGGCTACTAGGGAATACCAATTTTTGGTTGATTTCTCAATTTAAAAAAGAAACCAAAAATTGGTTGTGATAAATTATTGGGGAAGCAGAGGTACAGCCTTTTAAATATATCAGCTGAAGACGCAGTCCACTGTATTTAATAACATCATTTAAAGTTATTATTTACAACCAAGTATACCTGTATATATAAAAAGAAAAATGTGTGTGCATTAGCAATTCTTAAATAGGAACAAAGATGAAATAAGTGGTATTTTCTGCTCATTATTGTTAGATTTGCTAACCTAGCATAATTTCATCATTAACTTTTAAAGGGAATGCTGTGATTTTTTTTTGATACAACTTGTCTAAATAATTTTCTACCAATCTAATTCAAAGGTAAATACTTTTGTGAGGCAAAAATGGACAATCATTCCATCAATTAATACTGATAAATTTTAAAAAAATGTGGGTTGTAGAAGGGATTTGGAGATTAGATCTGACATAATACATTTTGACCCCTCTGGCTGCATATTGGAAACCTTTTTGGTTAAGTGGCAAGTTAAGCAATGCTGACTATCTGATCTCTGGTCTGTGAGCACTAGTTTGGAACACACCCCCTAAATGAAGATACCTACTGATTATGTGCACAGCCATCAGGCTTTCCATTACATGGGTTATAGGTAGAGCTTAAAATCATTGTATATGTTCTGATACATGTGGTCAGATATGCAATGAAGTTTGAAATAAACCTCAATGTTTTTATTTTCAAAGCCCTTTTATAAATATTTTTATTTTATTGTGCTACAGCAACAGGAAATTTTTCATTTTTACCATATTAGTGTGTCTCTTAGCTACACGATTGGAGTTCAGGTGATAATGGTCACACTTAGAATGAAAACTAAATATTGTTAAATATGGGTGGGCTATTGTCTAACTTTGTGAATAAAAAAATAAAGGAGCTGGATGGCACAGATCATACATTTTGATTGAAGAGCTCAGGTATCACTTGCCACTTAAACACAGAAAATCAGAATATCTTCAGTTGTTTATTTTTATTTTTTATTTTTTGAAGTGTTAATGTGTGTTGCCTGAAACTTTGATTGCCTTATTCCTTTGTAGTCATGAGACACAGACAACCTGTTGGGATCATCCTAAAATGACTGATCTCTTCCAGTCCTTAGGTGAGAGTGCTTCTTAAAATATACCATTATGTGATGTTCATTCCATGAGTGAAAATTGCATTTCTATGCCAGCTATGTAATTTGCTGTGAACTGTGTGTAACAGAGCATCTCCTACTTTGTAGTGAGATACACTATGCATGGAACCTACTGCTGTGATTATATAATCTGTATTGCCTTTTAGTAATATTAAACTGTATGCTCTATGTTTTTATGAGATATGTTACTTATTTCTTCTAAATCCACAAAGGATTGTCCAATGATGCAGGCTGATTTTGTCTTTAAAGCGGGATGCCAGTCTGTATCATGCCAGTCTACAATTTATTTTGCAATAAATAAAAATTTATTGCAAAAATTTGTATAATAAATCAGAGCAGCCATGCTTTCAGTAAAGGCTAGACCACAGTATGGTACAGCTAGTTCAATGTGTCCTGTTAACATCTACACTTAGTGTGGAATCTCCCTTTCTAAGGACCAAAAACGTAAAATACTGTTGAGGAAGAATATTGCTGTATCCAACAGTGTCTAAAATAGAATTTATGGCTATGTGACTGTCCCTTTCAAAGCACTGGTTACAAAGTCATGGAATTAAAATTAAAGCTTTAAAAGCCATTTTTTCCTCTGCCCCTTGCTGCCCTGTTTCCTGTAAGTTAGCTGATGGATTGATAAATGATTCAAGAAATATATTGTATTTCACCACTTGTCTGGAAAAAACACTGTAAATATGTATGTAGCACTCATATTTATATGTGCCAGGATTTCTGCTGTGCTAATCTCTGGACTCAGGGCTGGGAGGCTTTCCCTGCAGGTGGATTGGACTGAGGCCCCAACTTCTCAGTTTATTCATTCTGAAACACCCTACTAATTCACTGCAGAGAATTGAAGGGATATCAGACCTTCCAAAATGTGAAAATTTGTATCTGAAGGCAACTTACAGATCCTGTTTTGAAGGCTGCTCATCTGTCTGTTCTGCTTTTCCAGCTGACCTGAACAACGTGCGCTTCTCGGCCTACCGCACGGCCATCAAGATCCGAAGGCTGCAGAAAGCTCTGTGCTGTGAGTGTGGCCTTTCAGAACAGCTGCTTTGGGAAGGGAGACTCATCTTAAGGCTGGGAAAAGTAATGGTGTTAGACTGTTGGTACCTGGTTATCAGATAAGTCCTTGACAGATTGTCAGCCAGCAAAATGGTGGGAAGAATTGCCACTAGTGTGTGCCATTATTGCAAATAAAATCAATTAATGAAAAAAGGGTTACTGGCAGCAGGTAAGTTGAAATGCTCACTAAGAATACTTTGAGAAGTGACAAGAAAATATTGGACCTCTTAACTACTTGTTTAAAATATTGGACTACTTACCTACTGCATACGTTTCCTGATAGATTGAGGCTGATACAATGCAATGAGAAATGTGAACTAAAATCCTCACCTTTGACATAAGCCAAGGTATTATGTTTAGAGAGTTCTATTCCATTTTTTATAAGTGTTTACTGCTGCTACATAGAACTTCGAAAACATCATCCCTCTCAGAGAGAATATCTTGCTGTGTGAATTTCAGTTAAAGAGAAGCTCAGGCCACTCAAAGTGTGAGAGGAAATTATAGCTGGTTATAGGTAGTTGATATTACACTACATTTTAATCACAAAAAAGCTTATATGACAAAACAAACTACTATTATTAGCAATAATAGAATCATAGAATGCCTGGGGCTTGAAGGGACCTCCAAAGGGCATCTAGTGCAGCCCCCTGCAGGGAGCAGGGACACCCTCAACTAGACCAGGCTGCTCAGAGCCTTGGCCAACCTCACCTTAATAATATGTGTACATATACTGGGGATATGGGGAAAGGCCTTAAATTTAGATAGGCAATAACAATCCATTTAGTATGCACATTGGATATTCTGCCCAAACTTCTGTTAGCTTCTTAGGCAATCTAGTAATTCAACCACAGTCTGAAGACTATGTGTATGTTGAAGACTATATGTATGAAGACTTTATATGCTGAAGAGCATATAGATTTTATCAGCAGGAAAGAATAGGTGTCTACTGAGTTAGGCTCAGCTATCTGAACTACTCCATTTCCAAAGTTCATGTTTAGATCTCTAATTTTTTGTTCTATATTTGAAGTATTTAAAATACCCTATTTCTTGATTTAATACAGCAGCAAGTTTCATGACTGCCATGTTCAAAGCTTAGCAGCTTCAGAAGTGATGTATCAGGAGTTCTTGTTCAGGCCTCTGGAGTCACACAGCAAGTACCACACTGGGGTTTCTGTGCTCTTGCCTGAGTCTCCCTTGCAAAGCAAACTGAGTACTCATCCTGCCACTGGTATTTCTGCATTGCCCTTGAGAATCAGAGTGAGAAAAAGAAAGAAGAAAGAAGGTATTCCCTTGTTGAAGCTGAGCTAGCTTGTAACTCTTAAGGTTTATCTTAGAGAAATGAAGATTTAACTAATAGTTTGACATAATACAGAAATGTTTTACATTATAAAGAGAGTCAAGGCATGAACACAAGATGATAACTGAAAGGGCAAAAAGCTTTGAAGGAAGTGAGATTTTGTGAGAAGGCAGAGAAGAGGGGATGCGAGGAAGAAAACTACCTGAAATAGAACTGGGCAGATTAAGGTGTACAAAAAGAAAGGAATGTGAAAAATTCTGCTGTAGAGATAGTGACAATATCAATTTTAAAGATTATTAGAACTGTGAATGGAAAAGTAAACACATAAAACTACCCAGCTACCAGAAAGAAAATAAGGTGAAGTAGAAATAAAAAATAATAAAACTGCAGAATTTTGGAGTTGTGAATGAGTACAAAGGTAACAAATTTTAGACCTTTGGAAAGGTCTTGCAACATCTGGTATGAAAATGTTGTACAACTTTACAAAATTTTTGTACTTATATTCAGGACTCCTTGCTCTGGAAGGACTTTTCAGCTCTGAAAGGTGTGCAGTACTGCAGTCTGAGTAGGAACACAAGAAGGTCAAAGCCATCCTAAAGATGCAAGCAAGGAAGGAGTTGCAAAAATTCTTCTTCATGCTTCTCCCTGGGGAAGAGTGAAAAAGCAGACTGCACATGATGGATATTAACCATGCTGCCTATTTCTGACAGACATACCTGTTGTCTGGCAATATGGATAAAATGAGCTTCACTTTCATTACTCCTAATAAGCTTTGAGGAAGAACATACTTCTTGCTCTTGCTTTTTCTGCAAAATACATCAATTTCTAGAATACATCCAAATTTTCTTTGTTATTTACGAAGGTGTTTGCTTGTTCCATCTCTCTGCCTCATGGGAGGATACAATGGCAAAAATAAATTTGTCTTTATTACATGCACAGATTTGACCAAGGCAGACATTGTAGACTATCCCCAAAGCCAAATGCTACAAGAATTTTCTGTCTCTGAACAGAAAATCATTACGATCTGGCACAATTTTTAGACCCCTTTCATCAGTGCTGTTTCTTTTGTCATTGTTTGTTTAGCTGATTATTCCTTGCCAGGGAACACATCAAATTCCCTCTGACTGACGATTCTTGGCCAAAGCTCCAGCAACTCCTCTCTGATGAAGGGGAGAGCAGCTAAGCCCTATCTAGAATTATTTTCTTTATTTGTTGGTGGTTTTGTTTTACAGTAGAGATATCTTCAGTGCCCTTGCCATTCATTCTCTGGTCTGAGTTACTTGAGTCTTTCTGTCATCTCCTGTCATTTTCACTGTGGATAATTTTCCAAGGACACAGCTGGGGCAGGATGCACAATCCCACTTGCATCTGATGGATTTTGGCTTACCTGTGGGCACAGGTATTCATGCTACATAAGCAGGCTCAGGAGTATGTAATTTGAGAAATGTACTTTGGAAACTTTGATGAAGTCTTTCTTTTGAGCTTTTGATTTTGGTATGTGTCAACAAATGGCATTCTAGGGAAATTATTCCCCCTCAACCCCATCTCTCCTTTAGAAGCAGGGAAGTAGGAACATGTTTCATCTCGGGGTTTTTTTGGTTTGTTTTTAGGAAGGTAGGTTCATGCAGAGACTAATACATGTTTATGTACCTACATATATTTATTTTTCAGGAAGCTGAGAAAGGTTGCACGTTAAAAAAAAAAAGCCAAAACAAAACAACAAATTCTTAGCTTCTCTGAGATTATGTGTGGCAGATGTACTGAGAGCACTTTCCCACTATAGCAGAAGAATGGAGCCAGAGTATCTCATGTTGCAGTTGTACTTAGGCAGCTGTGCAGCACCAGACCCCAACTATAGGCTCTGAGCAGCCTGGTCTAGTTGAGGGTGTCCCTGCTCCCTGCAGGGGGGCTGCACTAGATGCCCTTTGGAGGTTCCTTCAAGCCCCAGCCATTCCATGATTCTAGGATTCTATAATTTTTTATTCTCATGCAGTGTACTTCAGTTCATTTTCAATAAAATATGTTGCCCCAGATACTGAAGTGTAGTACTGGAAGGCAAAAAGAGGAAAAACCCCACCATTTTTATTCAGAATTCTGTCACCTCTAGGTAATTTGAAATTAAAGAATGCTAATAGGAATATAAAAGACAGAAGGGTAAGGAACAAACTCTTAAGGCACACCCAGCTACAAGCAAGCACCATGCAGACTTCCCTCACGGATGAAGTCTTTTGCAGGAACTGCTATAATTCATGAGGTCTTCCTGACACAGAAGCAAAAATGCACTAAAAGCTGTGTACAGTGTGCTTTCATGCCAGCAATGGCATAGGAGTCTTGTTTGCTTTTCCCCATCTGCATAGATGCAGTTTTATCATAAAACTTTCAGAAATGGAAATGTAATGAGAAAATAATCCCCCTTTACATTAGCCCAATCCACTGCTAGTGGGTAGACTTTACCACGACAGGATAACTTTCTATACCCAAAGTTCATTCAACCAGGTGAGTGCAGAAGTATTCAGAGATGGAAGTAATTTCCTTTGGTTATTCTCTATGAATGGTGTCATTCAAAAGCATTCAGTTTTGCTTAATTTGCATTTGCAAAATGGAAACCCATTTTGGATGAAAATAATGGAAGTACCACTCCTGATTCCCTCTAGAATCCTTTGGCAGAAATGGGAACCTTAATGCCAGCAGATCAAGATGCAAAGTTATCAGGTTTACTCCAGTGTGTGCTGAATTGCTGTTTTCACTCCAAGGATGGTTATGTTAAGCCAAGCCCAAAGGCTACAACATTCTGGTGCTCTGAGTTTTCACTGGCTTTAAAAAGGGCAGGTTTTGGTGCTGTCAGCTGCTTATCTGTTTCTAGCCAACAGTTAAGTACCTTACAAAAGTGAGGCTGGGAGGGAATCAACACAAAAAAAACCAACCCAGCAAACTAGTTGCAATCATTTGTATTTTTTTTTTCTTATATGCCTGTGACCCTTTTCAAGTGTATTCCAATTTTCTCCAGCTACTATAGAAGATTGACACAGTATAATGCCAAATACTTTGCTGACATCAGGTCAAACTAGTGGTAAGGCTTTTGCTGCAATTAGCAGTCTGCCTGCTTGGTACCTACAAAGCTGGCAATAGTTTACAACCCCAAGATGGGCTAAAAAACCCAACCAAATAATAAAAACAAACCAAGGCAAGCAAATGTATGGGCAGACTGGGGAAAAGGGATTGGGAATGTAACTTTCCTTTGGCCCATAACCTCATCTCCTGGAAGATAATTACTGAGTTCTTGACAGAATTGCTCATAGTGTTTATGGTGCTCAGTGTTCTTTCTCCTGCTTTCTTCTCCTGTAGCAATTTCCCAGCCTAAATTAGCCTTACCTGATTTGCACAGACCACCCTTCTGAGGTCTTTATTTAACGTGAACAGTGCAGAGTCATTTACATCTGAGCTGTTTATGTTTTGATTCCTTTGAGAGATAACATTTATAGTGTAAATGTGTTACCAGCTCTTCAGCTCTATATGAGCTTGGAATATACTTCACATTCATATTATATACACTGTAGCAGGCATACTAATATCTTTATTTTGTTTGCTGAAATCCATGCTTCTGCTAAAAAAAAAAAAAAGTCACTGAGGATTGTAGTGCCCTTTGACTTACATTATTCTTCCTTTTACACCAAAATATGTTTTCTCTTTTCCACTTTGCTTTGCAAAAGGAATTAGGAGAGCTCGTTAACAGCTTTTTGATTCCGCCTTGCAAATGCCAGATTTTTCACAGTCACATTTGTGTGGTTTGGGAAGCAAAAAGCTTTTCACCTGTATGATATCCATAGTATCACCATACAAAGAATCTTGTAAATTAAAGCATATCTTTGAGTGTTCTGGAAAACAATAAGTAATTTCCCCTATGTCCTTCTCCTACATTTTTTTTTTTATCTATAATTTAGCAACTGCCATTCCATTAATCAGACCTTAGTACATTCCTACTGCATTGGAGAGAACATTATTACCTAAGAATTTTCTTCACTTTATATTTAATCAGAAGTGATAGACGTTTGATGGGATTCTGTGTTATGGTAAATGTGAAGAATCCTCTAAGGCTAGTGGACTCCCAGTGAGCATGGATCTGATGTTAGGGTCCTCAAATTGATTCAGGCAATCAGTCCTCAGACTGATTCAGTGGCTTTTTAAATGTTCTTATGAGCTGTGCAGTGCCATTATGATGTTCTTGTCTATTTGGGTTTTTAAATAAATAGTACCAAAATACTGTCAGCTTCTCATGGAGACCAGTTTGTCACTATAATGTTACTAAATGAAAGCCACTTCTTGTCTAATTGCCTGCAGTGCTTGCTACAGTATGCATATGAACCAGTATTGTCAATGAGATGCTCAGGCATCTATATTCACACTTTTTTTCTTCTCTCTTTTTAATCAACCTCTTGATAGTGGACCTATTGGACCTGAACACAACAAGTGAAGTGTTCAAACAGCACAAGTTGAGTCAAAATGACCAGCTGATTGGTGTTCAGGATGTGATCAGCTGTCTCACTACCATCTACGGTGGGCTTGAGGAGAAACACAAAGATATGGTGAATGTTCCTCTCTGTGTCGACATGTGTCTCAACTGGCTGCTCAATGTATATGACAGGTAAGTAACAAGTCTTTGTTCACAGTGTGTACCCCAAGAATTTAATATAGTATTAATAAATTATAAACCATGGAGACAGCATTGGTAGAATTTGCATGTGACTTACACGAAGTCCTGTAAGTCTAGAATTTTTAGTGTTTTTTCTGAGTTACTTCCTTGAGGAAGTGTCCCTGATAACAATCATATGGTAAAGCCTTACTGTGTTCTTTGATAATAACTTATATGTTTTGATATTTTTGACTCAGTAATGATAATTAAATTGCTTGCAATTAGATGTTTCTTATGCTGTCTGGTAGGGGTTGGAAGGTACCTCTGGAGATCACTGAGTCCAACCCACTGCCAGTGCAGGAACCTCTAGGGCCAGCCACGCAGGAACAGATCCAGACAGGTCTTGAAAGTCTCTACACAAGGAGACTCCACAACCTCCCTGAGCAGCCCCTTCCAGGCTCTGCCACTCTCACAGTGAAGATTTTTTGTCTCATGTGGAAGTGGAACGTCCTCTACTTTAGCTTGACACCATTACCTCTCATCCTGTCCCAGGGCACCACTGAAAAGAGACTGCTCAGATACACTGAAGTAACCTTATGCTGCTTTTTTACTACTACTGTAGAAACATTGAAAGAATTTCAAGAGATGTCTAAGTAGAGAACTGGGTTTGCTGCTTTAGCTGTGTTCCTACCATAAAAGTCCCAAATTGTCCAGATCATTTGTCATTCTTGCTAGATCCTATTTCTGCCACAAGTAGGGATAGCTTTGTTATTTCTTTTTATGCTTGGTTACTTATTATGCCATAATCCTGGCTGGGCTTGCTGTCCTGAATCATCTGGTGAGTGATGGTTGTTCTGACCTCAGTGGTAAACTTGTCTGGTTCTGGAGGGTTCTGGTGTCCTGGTCCTGGCTCAATTGCAGCAGATGCTGCTCCTGCCTTGTATGAGTGTTGAGTATTTCCCTGGTGGATTGTGAGTTTGCCTCAAAAATGTCTCAAGATGCTTAGGCAGTAGGAACGTGGGTTTCTTTAAATGGATGTGTGCTATTTGCATCTGAGCACATGGAAAGCCCACTGTGATTTTTGGATAGTCTTTCCTGAGCCCCAGGACATTTCTTTGTTCTGCTGAAAGTTGAACTCTGAGCTCTCTGTCCTGCCCTGCATGATGTCAACCTGCATGAGCAGTGAGCAGTATGTGTTTGTGTAGTTGTGCTTTTGAGTCATGAGTCTGGTGCTCATTTTTCTGAGTGTTATTCACTATTCTCATGCCCCTTCTGTAGTAAGAGTTGGGAAAAGATTTGGTTTCCATCTGCTTCTCCATTCCCTATAATGCAGCTCCTTACCCTGCTTGAGCAGAGGCATTGCTGAGATTTTTGCTGCTTTTTTTTTTTTTTTTCTCCTCCAGAGGATTACACACCAGTACCCTTATATTTTGTGGATTTTTTTTATTTCATATTTTATTGTTATTTTAAATATTGTGGTAGGAGAGAGGGAAGGAGGTAACATAGTGCATATGACCATTTATATGGTGACTACCTATTATGCATTATATACTTCCTATTGGATATTTCTGTTTAATATTGTGACATTTCTGGTAGTTGAATTCCTCATCATTACTGCTGGAAAATTAGAGTGCCTAACAAGTAATGACTGAGACTTCTTCCTGCAATTATTTTTATTTTGTAGAGCTCTGTATTGCAGGTGAATAAACACATCACTAGCAAATAGAGCAGTAGATCAAGTGGGTTGCTTAAGTTGAATATTACTGGTTATTTAGAATAGAGAATTAATAATGCCAGAGGTTATATTTGTAGTTGCTAGCTGTGGTTTTTTTTCAGATTGATCACAAGTCCATTATATTTTCTTTATCTTACCTTGGCCTCCTAACTTCAGTTAGAAGTCAGTTGTTTAACTTGTTCATATTTAAAATGCAAAAACCTTTCTTTAAACATTTCCTGTTGCTGCCATTTCCCCTTGATTGAAAGATTTAGTGCAGATAATTCTTCAAGCTGATGAAAGACTTTAATGTTTAGTCAAACTTGGAAAAAATGGAGGATGAAGATTTTCTGAGATAAAATTACCTTTTGCAGTGCATTTCCTTTCTGCCCTTTCAATCCACTCTAGGGAACAAAAAAAACCCAACATGCTGACAGAACCAGCAGCAATTTTATGGTGGTTTTTGTTTTCTTTTTTTTTTTTTAATTGGCCTTTGAGAAAGAGCTGCTTTGTTTCTTGGCATTTCCATTGTTTATTGCAATGATGTTATACACCTACAATAGTTCAAATTGTTCAACTGCCTTCAAAAAGCATCTCTTAGTCACATGCTATTAACCTGAGATTTAATTACTGATTCACAGATTGCTGGCAAACTGAGTAGTCTGCAGACTTACCTGCAGATGTCTTTGGCCCTTAAAAAGACCCATTTTCTTTTTAGAAAAAGTTCGTTGGGTTCTGGTGTTTTCTGGCACATCAGGAATGATTCATTCTTCAAAATAAATAGAGGAGGGAAACATTAAATTTACTCAGTGACTTTTACTTTTTCAAAGACTTAAAGGTTGTTTCAGGCAGCAACACCTGCCTTATTAACAGTTTCCAGACTCAAAGTTCTTTGCTTTGGTTAGTCCAGAGAATGAATTCCAATTTTTTTTTTTTTTAATGAAATTAAAAAATAACACATTATATTTTGCAGTGAGAGCTGTGAATGAAAATGTTTGTTTGCCCTATGAATTTAGCTGTGGAACAGCAGAGAAGATTGAATCCAGCATTTCCCAGTAGTGCCCAGTGAAATAGTGAGCACAAATTGAAACACTGGTAATTCTGCTTAAATATACAGGGAAAAGTCTAATCTTGTCTAATCTGATAGGCTTTTATGATGATATAAGTACATGTATAGATGAGGGAAGGGCAGTGGATGTGATATTCCTTGACTTCAGCAGAGCCCAGAGAGTTGTGGTCAGTGGAGCAGAGTCTGGCTGGAGGCCTGTGACTAGTGGAGTCCCCCAAGGGTCA
>JAOEGS010009895.1:108294-124391 GCA_025447755.1 Corythornis vintsioides | reverse complement strand
TGAATCTGTGAAAAGATTTATCATTTTAATGTGACAGTGATCAAACAGTGGCACAGGTTGCTCAGAAGCTGTGGAGCCTCCATCCTTGAAGATACTCAAAACCTGACTAAATATAATTTAGGAAAACTTGTTGTAGCTGACTGAACAGGGACGTTGGTTTCACTGATCTCCAGAGATCCCTCCCATCCTCAGTGGTATTGTAACTTACTGAGGTGAACAAATGTGAACCACTGAGTTGGAATTGTCAGTGTTACAAAAGCTGTAGGTTTGGTGGGGAGGTTTTTAGTTGGTGTAGTTAATTTTACTGTATATATAATTTAAGTAAATGCTAATATTTAGGTGTTAAAAAAAACAACTAGGACAAAGTATTTGGCTATTTAGAATAATTAGAGAAAAGACTTTTTGTGGAAAGGAAGTTTATCAGGGTCCCTATAATCTGGAAAACTTTGCAGCCTCCATATTTGTGACCTAACTTTTAAATTGCCAAGTGTCTGCCTTTAATAAATTAATTCTGTAGTCAGTTCTGAGTTAAATGAAACCCAAATGAACGTTCAGCTTTGTTTTTCTGTTGAAGAAAACAGAAAGGATAAACCTCTTCTGCATAACAAAAGGGACCAAAATAATGTTTGGAGCAGTATTAATTTTAATATTAAGGATAATTATCACTTGCTGGTGAAGTTAAACTTACATGCAGGGATTGTATAGAATATATGCAGTTTAACTACTATTCTCATTATTTTTTTTTGACCATGGTTCATCTAAAGGCAAATTCTCCTGTTTTTGATCTTTGAAAGAAGAAATAATCAGATCTTTTAAGATTACATGTCTGCAGTGATCTTTTGAACTTTTAAATTATCCTTTTCCATGTACCCTGGGTTTATTGTTTTTGTATATTTTTGAACAGTGTTTGTCCTGCAGGTTTAAAATAACTTGGTTTGGTACACTTATCTATTCTCAAATGTCTTAACAGTTTGCTGTGTATTTTGGGGGGATTCAGGCATTTTAATTTATTTTTTTATTTTACTTTAAACTTATTTGTTTGTTTGTTTATGTTTCATGTTGAACATGATGTGCCAGAAGTTTTAAGCAGTTGCTTAAAAGAATGGAAGTTCCACATGTAGTGCATGTGGTTGTCTCTTTGTGTCCTGGCACACATGTATATCAGAGAGTTTTAAACATAAAATTAAAAAATGAAGTGAAAAAAAATAATTCATTACTGTGATATAAAAACTTGGTTTTAATTTACAGTTTTTGTGTTTTACACTAATAGGTTCCCCTGCAGTGTGCTTATGTTGCTGTGGTTTGTTTTGGGGGGTTTCTTTGTTTTTTTCTATGTATATCACACTATTAAATCATGTTGAGAGCTTTATCTGCCCTTCTGGAGTCATATTTACTGTTTTGGCATGTAAACCACTTACAAGGCAAGCTGAGCTTTTGTAAAGGAAGCATTCTGAATGTGATTTGCAGTGTTAATTTGTTTTAAGATTTGAAGTGCATTTGAAATAGATATCACCAGTGCCTCTGGGTTTTTTCATAGACTTGAGTTGGAATGAAATGAAATGAATCTGTATTAAATTGTCTTCTCTTTACCATTTCAGTGGCCGAACTGGAAAAATTCGAGTGCAGTCCCTGAAAATTGGCTTGATGTCTCTTTCTAAGGGCCTTCTGGAAGAGAAGTACAGATGTAAGGAAGAAAGTATTTTATCAGATGCTTGCTTTATATAATTGACATGTACAATAACAACACACAATGCAGAAAAAATTGTAGTAAAACATTTCTCATGCTTGTAGCAAGACATTTTTCTTGTGAGCAAGTAAAATAGAATCTTTAAGTCACTATACTTTGTAGTAGCTCCTTGACACATTTCAGAAACACATGTAAAATATGTAGAGAATTCATCCACCATTTACCATTGTTGCTCTGCAACTATTTCTGCTTTCCTTAGAAGCATTTGTAGGTAGTCTTGGTCAATAACACTGATCAAAAGTACAGGTATCTTATGCACTGGGACATATCTGGATTCAGAATGACATACTGAGACTTGGGGTTTTTTAGTTTCCTTATGTCATTGGACATATTTGTGAATTATTCCATAACTAAGAGTTCAGTGAACATATCTTTGTTCAGTAATGGCAGTACATCTGACATTTGGTGTGAAATAACAAGGTTTCATAAAATGCAGGAGTTACTTAGGTTGTGGCTAACAGAATGATAACCCTACCAAGAGATAGGTAGGATTGCCTCATTAAAAAAAAAATAAATTGCCAGAGAAGTTTCTTTTTTTCTATTTTTGTTTTTAATTTTATTTAATTAAGCTTCTTTCTAAGAATCTAGACTCCAGAGTTGACATGAGAATGGATCTTTAATTTTTAAAAACCACAATTACTTTAGAAGAGACATTGAAGCCTCAATTAAAGAATGCCTATTCTTGAAAATGTTTGAAGACATGTTTCACTTCAAGCACACACCTGGGTGCTCCTGTGAATAAAAATGGACCTGGAATAATGTAACTGAGTTGCTGTGAGCTCCTTACATCTGTGCTTGTAAGGCAAATAGTCCAGGGCTTCTTTTCTGTTGGTGAGGCCAATGACCTGGGCTGGTTGTACCCATGTTTTGCTGTCCTTTCTCCACGTGTGACCAACCTACTGGGAATGATTCCAGACCCTGCCTAACTCTCATATCAGTCCTGGCTATTTTGGGGCCCAGAATTAGTGGACTTTGATCAAAATCATGATGGATACACTTTTAACCGTGGGGGAATAATAATAATAATTAAAAAAAAAAAGGAGCATGGTAAAAGATAGTGCTAGCTTAGTTCCAAAACATTATTAATTTCTATTTTTACCATTAATTGCTCATACAGAATTACAGGAGTTTTCAATTCTGTGGGGGAAAATGAAACATTTTTAATTTTAAAAAATTTAAATTTAAAAACACTGTAGTTTGACTAGGCAAGAAAGGGTGAGAAAAATAAAATAAACTCTCCAAATTAATTCTTTCACCTGGATTTCTGTTTTGTGAAAAGTCTTTCTTCTGCATCGATCTCCTTTGCCAAGAAAAAAGTATGACCAGACTCTGTGAAGCAGGCTGACAAAGCTTGACAGTAGCTCCAAATGAAGGACAAAACAATTTAACAGTGTAATAAGAGTTTCTCTTGATAGTTTCCGAACAAAGCTTGTCTGTTTCTCAATCAGAAGTGCAGTCAGACTGAATTTTCAAATTTCTTTTTATTTCTAGTAGGCATATAGTTTACATAGAATTATTTTTTTTTAAGATTGGTTTGTTTGTCTAAGATTAGTTGGAGCTTTAATCCAATCTACTGAGTGCAAAGGGAGAATGTAAAAGCCAACTGGAATAAACACAAAGAATTCACTTCCAGTTCTTCTGTATTTTCTATTAATCACAGAATTTAAAAATGTTTCTTAGATGAACTCAGCATTTGAGATATTTTCAGGAGAGATTCATCTTGTGACTAAATATTAATGTACACAGCTACAAAGTTCATAAATCCAGGACTGTTGGCAGAAACACATATTTTTAACTGAGAGTTATAACAGTTAAAAATGTCCAATCAAGACAGAGAAAGCACTAAAAACTATTATCTGTGCTGCAGACAGATCTATTAGTTCAGTGCTTTACTGTAACTCTTAAGTACAAACAATATATATTTTTTTCCCAGTGTCTATATCTGGAACAACTTTTTTGATCCCTTTCAGCCTCAATTTTTAATGTCATTACAGTCATCCCAGAATGTCCCCTTTGGTAAAGTGCATGAGCTGAGGGCAGACATGGTTATGGGGGAAGCAAATGTGATTGAGGTTAACCTTGAGTTGTCTTGCTGACTGCTGCTTGGGCTTTAATCTCTTTCACATGGCCAGCTGTGACTTGGAATTTCTAGTCTCAGGTCAGAGCAAATGTCCCTCTGTCCCCAGCCAACCAAAGGGTGGCATAGATTTTAGCATGAAGTGTGGATTTCTGAAATACTCTTTCCTTCTTCATAGAACAGTTTGAATTGGAAAGGACCTTTAACTGCCATCTAGTCCAACCCCTCTGCAATAAGCAGGGACAGCTTTAACTAGATCAGGGTGCTCAGAGCCCTGTCCAGCCCCACTCTGAATGTTTCCAGGGATGGGGCATCTACTGCCTCTCTGGGCAATCTGTTCTAGTGTTTTGCCACCCTCACTGGAAAACATTTCTTCTAGTCTAAATATACCCTTCTTTTAGTTTAAAACCATTGTCCCTTGTCCTGTTGCAACAGGCTCTGCTAAAAAGTCTGTCCCCATCTTTCTTATAGGCCCCATTTAAATACTGAAAGGCTGAAAGAATACCTCCCTGGATCTTTCTCCAGGCTGAATAACCCCAACTCTTGCAGCCTGGCCTTGCAGGAGAGGTGTTCCTGCCCTCTGATATTTTTGTGGCCCTGCTCTGGACCCATTTCATCAGGTCCATGACTTTCTTGTACTCAGCACTCCAGATACAGTCTCACCAGCACTGAGTAGAGAGGCAGCATCACATCCCTCAACCTACTGGGCCATGCTTCTTTTGATGCAGTCCATGACATTTGGCCTTCTGGGCTGCAAGTGCACATTACCAGCTCATATCCTTATTTTCATTCACTAGTAGCCCCAAGTCCTTCTCTACAGGGCTGCTTTCATCATATCCCAGCCTTTACTGATACCAAGGGTTGCCCCAGCTGAAGGACCTTGCACTTGACCTTGTTGAACCTAATGACACGAGCCCACTTCTCAAGCTTGTCCAGGTCTCTCTGGATGGTGTCTGAGGGACACCACTTATCAATAATCTGGACGTTGAACCATTGACTCTCTGGATGCAACCACCCAGCCAATTCCTCATCCACCAAACATTCCATCCATTAAATCTGTATCTCTCCAATTTAGAGAGCAGGATGTTGTGGGGACAGAGTCTAAGGCTTTACAGAAGTCCAGACAGACAACATCTGTAGCTCTTCCCTTATCTGCAGATGGAGTCAGTCCATCATAGAAGGCCACTAGATTTGTTTGTTGGGAAAAGTTTGCTTTTGGTAAAGCCGTGCAGATGGTCTTAAATCACCTCTCTGTCCTTCATGTGCCTTAGCACAGCTTTTAGGAGGATCTGGACCATTATCTTCCCAGGCACAGAAGTCAGGCTGACAGATCAGTCATTCCCAGGGTTGTCCTTTTTGTGTAAAGCTTCCCTTTTCCCAGTCAACAGGGACTCTACCTGATTGCCAGGACCTTTCAGATATAATGGAGAGTGGCTTGACAACTACATTAGCCAATTCCCTCAGGACTCTGGGATACATTTCATCAGGTCCAACAGACTTTATATGTTCAGGTTCCTCAGATGGTCACAAACCTGATCTTCTCATACAGTGGGAGGGGTAAAGCCCCTAAAGTTCCTGTCTTGCAGTCCATTAACCCAGGAATTGTGAGAAGAGATGTTTCCAGTGAAGACTGAGGCAAAAATGTTGAATAATTTAGCTTTCTCCTCATCTGTTGTTACCAGCTTGACAGTCTTGCTCATCAGGGGGGTGCACTTCCCTTCACCTTCCTTTTCTGGTGAACATAACTGTATTCTTATTTATTCTTTGCACTGTGCATTGGCCTTCCTGACCCTACCCCTACAGAACCAGACAGTGTCCCATACTTTTCCCAGGTTACCTGCCCCTCTTCCATTGCCCACACATTTCTTTCTTGCTGTTTACTTTGACCAGCAAGTCTTGCCTTAGCCATGCCAGTGTCTTGCCTTCCTTGTCTGATTTCTTACAGGTCTGGATCACAAGCTTTTGCACTTCATGGAAACCATCCTTCCTTACTGACAACAAAGAAAACTTAGCAACTATTAGAGGGGCAATGTAGTAATGATAGATTAGAAGGAAAAAATATTCTGATTTTATGATGTCTGTCTTTTGTCACACGGCTGCTCCTTGGTAACATAGGAGGTGCCATGTACAAGTTTATTATGGGCTGCCATAAGAAGCCATATAGTTTCATTCATTTGGCCTTTTTTTTTTTCTCATTTGAATGGTTATGGACCAAGAAAATGTAGTCAAAGTGATCAAGATTAGTTGAGGGTAAACTCTTTAGGGTCACCACAAGGAAGAACTTGTTCCCAGTGAGGGTGCCAGAGGCTGGCAGGGGCTGCCCAGGGAGGCTGTGGAGTCTCCTGCTCTGGAGACATTCCAGCCCCCCCTGGATCTGTTCCTGGGTGACTTGATTTAGGTGATCTGCTCTGGCAGGGGGGTTGGACTAGATGATCTTCTAGGTCCCTTCCAACCCCTGACACTCTGTGATACTGTAAATGGGACGTAACCACAGCTGGATTGGAAACATTCTAAAGCTGCAGCATTACTGAATAAAAGGGGGTGTACATGGAAATGAAACAAGTCAGCACCTCTGATTCATTTTGCAGATCTCTTTAAGGAGGTGGCTGGTCCAACAGAAATGTGTGACCAGAGGCAGCTGGGCCTGCTGCTCCACGATGCCATCCAGATCCCACGGCAGCTGGGGGAAGTGGCAGCCTTCGGGGGCAGCAACATCGAGCCCAGCGTGCGCAGCTGCTTCCAACAGGTGAGAGAAAAGAGACATTCCTGTGGAAAAAAAACCCCTCTCTTCACTTCTACACGATGTAAAAAAAAAAATCAGAGGCGTTTTAAAACATCCATGGAGTTTTTGAACAAAAATGAATATGCTTCTGCAATTAAATGTGGAGTGTTATTGAGAAAATACAGCTATAAAAGGTGGTTTATAATTACTTTTAAGAATATATAAATCTTTGTAGTTTGGACAATATTGGCTACCCTAAAAACTGTAAAAAAAAATGTTGCAGCAGCCAATTATCCCTCTTTGCATCGTTCAAGGAAGCCTGATACTGCTTTTCCCTGCTGAAACAAGACATGATCTCAGCAGAACAAGAGAATGATGCTGATCATAATTTTTGACCTTGTGGATCAGCATTAATTTCCTGACGAAAGAGCTCACACTTGCATGGAACTTACAGTCATTTATATACTGTGAGGCTTTATACAACAGATCAGACCATGGGATAAAGCTGTCATGCAGCCTGCTGTTCAGCTCCACACTGCATGCAGGGGATTAATGAGGCTGCAAGGAGCAGCTGTCTGCCTAAAGATGATGAGAATTAAAAAGAGGAGGGTGTCATAACACAACCTAACTCAGATTTTGTCAGATTTGTTTAGGACTGACTGTTTGCTAATGATAACTACACTGCTTGAGTATTGTTTCTGTGTAAGTGGCTGCTTTGAGCATTGTCAGGAATTACATATGGATTAAAAATTCACATTGGCATTTATAAAACTACTGACTGTAATATTTCTGATTTTACTGAACATTAAATATTACAGTGAACTTTTGGAGCATTTTTCTTTTGACATTCTTTCATAGATGTTTCTACAACTACATTTTGTGCTTTGGAACATTCAGTTGTGATAGCTTTATTTTTTTTTTCAGAAATGCTAGATTCATTTCTGGACTCTGAGCTGATTGGAATTGGAAGAGCATTTGTCCAGATCATTAATAATTTGGCAGATGCTTAGAGAAGTTGGTTTGACCAATGAACCATGTAAAACTTGCCCTGAGGTTTTACCATTGCTACTTAAGAAAATAAGGGATAGTGCTTGACATACCTATCACTGTCCTCAAGTGGTTCAAGTCATACTGAAATAAATGATTCATTTTCTAGTGGCAGACTTCTTCTGTCACAGAGGAATGATCTTTATGTCCCTCAAGGATCTGCCCTGTCTTCCATGCTGCTCAGTTATGATGGGTACTAGCAAGGCAGTGTTTAAATAAGTGATGTGATGATTATACTGATGATGAAGTTGCATCCTTTGTCTCATGTGAAGAGCTCAAGTTTAGTCCCTGACAATTAGGAGAACATAGGAGGGTGTGCAGCTGAATGAAGCTGTCACAGCCTAGTGAAAACAACTACTTGGCTGGTAGGGAAAGAATCTTACTCTTTTGGGTTTGTTTTTGGTTTTTTTTTGTTTTTTTTTTATTTCATGCTGCTCCCTCTTATGGGCAAAAATCAGCTTGGACTATGAAAAAGTTAAGAAGCCTGGTGTTGCTTTTTATGATGTCTTACCATTTAAGAATAACTATCATTTGAAGTGGTATTCCATTACTCCCAGGGAGCTCAGAAAGATGATGTCATGTGAAAACACGTTTATTTGCTTCTTAAAACAATCATGCTAATTCTTTAGCTCTGCTGTATTCTTGCAGTGATTGCCAATAAGTGGAAGATTTTTCTCTCATTATTTATTTATGTACTTGATTGTTTATTTAATGTGCTTGCTTGAAAAAATACCTTGAGCTCAAAATAAAGTTGAAGAAATTGCATGAGTCTCATGGCAATCAGTAGGCACACGCACTGCTGATTTTTAGCAGCCTGACATCAATCTTAATACAAAAGACAATCACTTCTTTAGTGTGCTTGAACTGCAGAACATACTTCCTTTTCATGCTCCCTGACTTCTTCCTCCAGTCCTTTCAGTTTAAAGATTGCTTCACTGTGGACTCCATTACTCCTTTGCTTTGTATTCCATCTCTGTTACCATCTGTCTACTCTACCACAGCTGTTTAGTTCACTGTATTCTTACTAACTTGTTTTCTTTACATGCATTTTAATCGAGGTTTCCTCGTATCCTGTAACTGGTTTTACTTAACCTGACATGAAAAGAATTGAGAAAGAATTGATGCAGGTTGTTGGGTTTTAAAATTGCATTCTAAGGAAAATCTGTTTGTGTGCGTTGATGTTTAGATGGTTTGGTTTGCTTTTTTGTTAGTTTGATTTTTTTTTGATTTTTTTTTTTAATTTGAATGTGTTGGGTTTTTTTTCTCTCCACAGAATCACAATAAGCCAGAAATAACTGTAAAGCAGTTTATAGACTGGATGCACTTAGAGCCACAGTCCATGGTGTGGCTACCAGTCCTACACCGTGTGGCAGCTGCAGAGACAGCAAAACATCAGGCCAAGTGCAACATCTGTAAAGAGTGTCCAATTGTTGGCTTCAGGTAAGAGGAGGAGAGTTGGGTGCAAGGTTTCTCTGAAAATATCCATACTTTCAAGTCTTCCAAGAAGGACAGTTATGTTTGGTTTTTTCCACCATTTTTCCCCCTTAAGCTGGCATCTGCTGTCTGTAGTGGGCTGCCTGCCTGCTCTGCTTGGGAGAGCTTTGGAAACTAACTCATGCCAGGCAATATTAAACAGCCTTTCAATCTTTTGCTATGAAAAAGCAAAGCTTTTTTGCTTTGCACAAATGGTGATATGTTACTGCAGTGAGACTTGCACAGTTCCTGCCTAAAGCATTGAATGTAATCTAACTTTTCCCTGTTCAAAGGAAGCTGTGAATTCTACAAGAAAAAAATTGCACTAGGACTATTTTCCATGTTATCCTCTTAAACTGTATGATTTTACTATGAATTATCATCATGAGATAGTTGATACAGTTTGTGAGTACTGCTACAGCTAACAGGCATTCTTCAGTTGATTGCTCCAGTATATAAAATGATGTAAAAAGGAAAAAAAAAAAAAGGCACTAGAGCTAAACTAAAGTAAAACTTTTTTTATCCTTTGCTCTGGTCATGAATTTCTGGTTTAGGAATGACATGAATCAATATTTCATGTAAGTGACCTTAAGACTTTGCTTTAGGTATCTAGGCAGATGAGCAATATTTATTCCCCATGCTTTCCCCATGATTGTCTTCTTCTATTGTATTCATAATAATATGAATACTGAGGTCAGGTCCATCTCACCTAGCCTTAGGCATGCTGTCTTTAGTCAGTCTTAGAAGATTGAACTAGCAGCCCTCTTTTGTTATAAATAGAGATGTGTGAGTACTTCCACAAGTAATTAAGCTGATTGGACTTTGTTGCCTGTCTTAAGAGGAGATGAAATTTCTCTAAATGTTCCTATTTTTCTTAATTAATACTTAAGGGACCACAGGGTGAAAAAAGCTCCAGCTCAGATATTTTTTACATGCATAAGTTGGGGCTGATGAATCTTGTCTGTAATGAAATATTTGGTGTGGAGAAGATGGGTCTAGAAATGGAAGAGAAAGAAAAACAAAGGAATGGCTCATGCTAAATAATTTCTACAATGAGATCTGCAACACCAAAAGCATCTAGCATCCTAGCAGAAGGTAGATGTGTCCATTCAAAACACAGGCTCTGTGTAAAGATTATAAACAGTTTCATCAGCACCCTTAACATTGAGCCTTAAAATTTATAGATCCATATTCTCTCGTAAAGCAAAACATAAAACTCAGCAGGGGAAAAATGTGGTTGGTACTGAAAACTGCTCTCAGGAAGCAATTTAATTTAAAATTTAACTGTTCAGTAGCTATTCAATTTGGTTCAGTTAGCTCCTTTTAGTTTCATAAAATGATATAATCTCATCCAGTCAGAAGAACCACACTATAAACACCAGTGGGTGGAGTATGGGATTGAAGGGTTCCTGTAGGCAGCTATAGTCAAAAAACAAAAACCAGACCAAAAAACTCCTGCTTCTGGTGGTTGCATTTAATATGAGGGATGCCATGTAAGTTTGTTTTTTATTTGTTTATGTATATTATAAAAAAAAACAAACAACCCACCACCAACAAAAAACACACCACAAAAATAAATTAATGTCATTTTGAGATTTAATTTTATGTTATTTTCTAAATTCGTGAATTTTCAAGAGTTTTATTGTCTGAAACAGGGCAAAATGATGTCAAACATTTCAACTAACTTGTAAATGTAAAAACATATAAAAGGGAACTGGTCTGGTTTATAAATATTTTCTCTCATATACTACCTGAATGCTAAAGAGAGGAAAATAAAAATTAAACAGTGAAGTTTTACATCATTTTGAACTTGAAAATGATAAATTTACAACACTCTCTCTGTAAAGATAGTGTCTGTCAGATTTTCTGCTTCAAAGCAACTTGGGCAGCAGATGATTGCCACTGACTCTCTATATGGCTATAGGAGGGAGGAAATTCTTATATTCTTATTTCTTATGACTATCTTACTCAATGGGGTGACTTGTGTAGTGTGAGAAGGTCGTGTGAAGTGGACTTAGAGGGCTGTGGGTTTCCCGTGGCCCTTGCAGCTGCTGCAGTGGCACTGGTGCCCCTGGCTCTGCAGCTGGGACGAGGAACAAGTAAATCTTAGAACTAAACTTAGGAAAATCTCTAATCACTCTGTTCAATGTCCCTGTAGGTACCGGAGCCTAAAACATTTCAACTATGATGTCTGTCAGAGCTGTTTCTTCTCTGGCCGTACAGCCAAGGGGCATAAATTGCATTATCCAATGGTGGAGTATTGTATACCTGTAAGTAGCAATTCACTGACTCTTCCTAAACAATTGCTTTTGCATTATCTGAGGTTTAAAATTTTTTTCAGTCTTTTTGTCACCTAAATATTCTGCCAGATTTTCTGTTACATGTGTTTAGTAGAGCCTGGCTCACTGCCTTATTCTTTGGAAGCCATTAGGAACTTTGCTAGTGCTGCTGATTTTATGTAGGTGGTGGTTGGATTCTGTACAAATGAATGTAAGTATCCACCTCTGAGATAACTTGAACTTCACTTCTGTTTTGTAAGAACAAAGCTGAAATAATAAATACAGTTGCAGTACTTGTACACACATTATAAGGGTGAGAACGTATCAGATACACTCACATCAACATATACTTTACTATTGCTATTAATATTCTACTAATGCACTTTAATATTTTAGAAGGTGTGTGATCTTTCCTTCCAGGTCCAACATTTTGCTTGCTTTATATAAACGTGGTTGTTTCATTATGCTAACTGATGTATTTAAAAATCAGTGTGTAACCTGAAAAAAAGTGATCAGAATTGTCAGTTTCTAACAAAAAAAAGGGTGTGAGAGGTTTGCCTGACGTTTCTAGGAGACTTTTTCAGTGAAGTGTGGGTAACTTCCTTCATACAAGTTCCACTTTCACTTTTGTTTAACCTGATAGTTGTTGACATTCTCAAGAATTTTAACTCAGTAACAAATACATTAATAGGATAATTTAAACAATAGTGGTGACAGGTCTGTATGGTCAGAAAAATTCAGATGAGAATGTAACTAGAGCTGATGAGAAGGAGCTCAGTTCCTATAGTATTACAAGATGCTGTGGATTCTTAGCAAAAAAAAAATCATTAACTTATTTGGCTGTCATAGAGTTCTCTCTAGCTCATCTTTAGTTTATATAATGGAACTAAAATGTTCTTTGGTCTTGCCTATAATATATAGAAAATTCAGAAATGAAGGTGTAAGGTGTGTCAAAATACTTTTGGCTGCTGGTCCACAGAAGATACCCTTCCTGTTGCATTACTCAAATGCAGATTTTATCTGGTACAGCCCATTGTACTGTCCATATAACAGGATGATTTATTTCTCATGGCTTCCAGCTTTTGCCTGAAGTAGCAGATATGAGAGAAACTCAGTTCTTGTTAAACTGTTCGTGTTACATAACTGTGAAACATTTACTTTATAAGTAAAGACTGTAATACAGAAAAATATATTCTGGCAATGGCTGGAATTGCCACTATCCTTGGGACTAGGGACAACTTGTATTATAATTAATAACTTGTATTATAATTAATACAAGTTACTGTTACTGCTGAAAAAAAATTAGTTTTAAAGCAACATTAAGTGCAAAATAAGGTAACCTGATGCAGAAGTCCCTTCTTTCTATGAAATATGGGAGGAGTGAGATGACTCTCATATTATGGGAGGATAAAGGGAATAAGATGTCATTCTTGATTAAAATAAGTGAAGGCAGGCAAGCATATGGGAAGTAAAGGAAGGAAATTTGAGCAGTTTAAAGTAGAACAGAAGAGATGGCATGTAATTAAAGTGACACACAAAATTAGAGGTCCAGCACTGAGCATCATTAATTTGGAAGTTGAATATGGGAGCTGGAGTTCTTGGATCCTTCAGTAAGTACACTCTGCTGGCCCTATTTCTGTAAAAAGAAATTACCCATTATATGAACTGACTTCTTATATGCCTGTTTGACTACCATAATCAGGACATATTTGAAATATATTTTAACTAATCTCATGTGAATTAGGTCAGGAATAAAGCATTGATTTCACAAAAATAATCTAGTGTTATTAATTATTGCTATTGTAATAATACAATATGTTTGGTATAATCATTTGTGGCCAAATCTTTCTGCATACTGAACTCATTTAATGCAATATAATGGTTAAGAATTGCAATTCTTTGCACTAAGTTAGTAGAATAGCTTATATGTTTAAATGGAATAATGGTTGAAAACCAGCATAGAGCTGGGGCTGTGAAAAGAAAGATAAATAAAAAGGAGGTGCAAAAGGCCAGTGAATCTGTTCTATTATGGCAGAGGTACCCTGAATAGGAAGGAGTGGATCTAATTTACCTTTTCAACCACATTCAAAGTCTGCTGTTGTTAAAATGTTCTTTTTGTGTCCAGTTTTGCAGAGATGCATTCAGCAGAGTACATTAGTAAAATATAGCTTCTCTTTCTTAATGTATATTAATACATTAATAGCAAGAATACTAACAATAATTAGGGAAAAACATGCTTCCACTGTTTATAAAAGACAGCATTTAGAACTGGAGCTTAATTTCAGATGTAGGGAAGACATTTAATTGTCTTCGGGTAAGCAGTTCAGTCTAAGGTGTGAAGGGGGATTTCTCAGAAGCTTAGTTGCTTCTGTTTAAATTTAAAATAATTTCAAAAATGGTTTAAGGAGTCTGTTTTTAAAATTAAATCTCCCAAGGGGCATATTCTCTTTTAATTAGTTGTGCAATATTTGCATCAGATGAGAATTGCTTCATAATTTCAGAATAGGGTGATTTACACCAGATAGTTGTGTAGTTATTGCATCCTAATCTGTAATTCTATTTAGTGTTTATCCTAGCTTGCAATTTGTCTTTCTTGATGCTGGAAATGTAATAATTCATAATAATGGCTTCAGTTATATCTTTTTTCTTTCATTCAGGATTTATAGATGGAGGGGTAAGGAACTGAATTGCTGTCTCTAAGTCTAGAATGCAAAGTCATTGTAGTCATTTTTCATATTTAAATAGTCTGTCTTCAAAAAGACTGAGAAACAGGATTTTAATGTAGAATTTTACAGAAAATGTGTAAAAAAATTTGTAAGGTTTTCCTAGCATCTAATTCCAGTATACTCTTACATAAGTACCTACATAATTAGTTTTTACCCTTTTTTGAATGGAAATTCTCTTGGTAGTGGTACTTATCATAGATTAATGTGCCTTTTTATACCAATGAATGGTTTGAATTTCATATGGAAACAGTTACTGCATCACTTTTCTTTTATACCAAACTCTTTGCTTTTCAATTCTTACATTCCTCAGTAAAGCCTTATAAACACATTTTCTGAGCAAATGTACAAATATCAAATCAGCAAGCCTCAAAATTTTCTCATGGCAAGTAGTCTTTCTTCCTGACTTAAATGGAAGTATAATAGTGGGAGTTTTTTTGTAGTTCTGTGCCACTACGGTCACTACAGCTCCTTATTTTGGGACCTGTATTTTTCTGTATGCTTTCTGTACAAAATGATGGCAGCAAAGGTTAGACCCTTCATCTTCAAGATGACCAGAACTCTTTTTCTATGAAAGAACTAAGAACATGCTAGGGAAGTCATCAGAAATGATTGGTTGAGTGATAGTTCAATACAGGCTGATTTTTTTTTTTCCAGGCACATATCAACAGTGCCTGTTAAGACAGATAAGTGATATGAAAATTTAATTGCTACTGACATGCAGAGAAGACAGATATGTCCCTGAACAATAAGCAGCCTTACACTCCTCCTGTTTATTCCCCATGCTGTGTGCATTGGTGTAGAAACACTTCAGGGAAGGAGTCAAGTATAAAGTTTTCAGCCTTGAATGTGAGTAGAAACCTCTGATTATCTAAAAGGCCAATAGGCACAGTTATCTCCCCTTGCCCCTTCATATCTAGTTTAAAGCCCTGTCAATGAGCCCTGCTAACTCCTGCCCCAAAATCCTTTTCCCCCTCTGAGACAAGTGCATCCCTCCTGCCACCAGCAGCCCAAGTGTCTCATATAGCAGCCGTGATCAAAAAAATATAAATAAAAAAAATCCCAAGCCCTGGCAGTAACACCAGGCACCAGAACCTGGTGTCAGGTACCACTGAGAGGCTGTGAAATGCCCCAGCATAGGAAATGGGGTAAGGAAGCAGATACTTAATTCCTCTAATTATATTTTTTTAATTGACAGTAAGAATGCAGCTCACTCAATAACTAAGTGCACACATTCATTCCCTTTTAACAAAGCACCCACACTTTAAAGAATCATCTCACATTCCTTGACAGAGGTATGGGCTAAGACACCACAAAAATTACATTATTAGAGGTATAATAACTGTATTTATGGCTGTCACTGCCACATCAGTGATGGCTGTGCTATGTAATATTGTGAAGATTACCCTTCTGTGACCACTTTCAAATAGAGGCATTTCATAGCAATTGTTTACCAAGGGGAGAAACTGATTGTAAATTGGCTGTTCATTTCAGTTTATTCCAATAAAATAAAATTTTAATGAGAAACTAACTACCTTAGAATTTCACAAAGTAAGTTGCAAAAGGGTAGAAGATCACATAAGCCAGCTGTTTGAGAAACTATTGAGTGAGACTTAGAGGAAAACACAATGCTTAGCTGCTAGGTATCAAAGACTACCCATACCAGAGAGCTGTTCTTCTCAAGGAAGAAAAATCAGAGTAATTTCTGAACTTCACATCTGGAAACAATGTTCTGCAGGTGAAATTGCCAGATTCAATTCTTCTTGTTGCTTGCTTTAATCTTCCTCATTTTGATAACACTGAAGCATCATGCTTAGTGCACTGATAAGCATGTCAAAAGGATACGATTGACTTACTCGTGTCTATTTGCTGTTTACGACCTGGTTACAACCTGGTGGCAATTACAGAGACTTGGTGGGACAGCTCCCATGGCTGGAGTGTGGTTATGGATGGCAGTGTCCCTTTCAGGAAAGACAGGACATCAAGGAGAGGGGGTGGAGCTGCTCTTCATGTGAGGGAGCAGCTGGAA
>JAOEGS010009895.1:83353-106041 GCA_025447755.1 Corythornis vintsioides | reverse complement strand
AAAATTATATAAAACTTTAAAGGTTTTCACTCTATTTTTCCCTATGGATATCCACCATATGCTTTGGCATCCTTTTATGTTAACAGGCTTCTCCCAAAGTAGAGGCTGCAGAAATATAATCTGTAGCTTGCTGAAGAGTTTGGGCTGGAAGTTTACAGAAGCCATTGCAAATCTTCAGGTGATGCAGGAGATGAATGGCCAGTTTTTCTTTTTTTCATTGCCATTTTCACCTTGTACTTTATGGCTTCTTTCCCTTCCTTAGTAGAACAGTATTTCCAAAGCAGTGCTGCTGTTATTGCTGTGCTTGTTTCCAGTTAAATTCATTTTTAAATCAGTTGCATCAATTTTAACCCTGTCTAAAGAACACAATTCAATTCATGTAGGGGTGAGGGATGGGGCTGAGCACTCAGTTTTGGAAGAGGCTGCATCAGTGGGGACCAGGGAAACAGCTGCCAGCGTGGGGCAAGGGGTAGTTGCCAATTGTAGCTTGTAAATGTAGACTTGAAGAATCTTATGGCTAATTGAGATTCATAAAAAAGATCAGAGAGCTGGAGCACCTCTCTTTGAGGACAGGCTGAGGAGTTGGAGTTCAGCCTGAAGAAGAGGAGGCTCCAGGGGGACCTTCCAGTACCTGAAGGGGGCCTATAAGAAAGCAGTGGAAGGTCTATTTACAAGGGTTTGTAGTGACAGGAAGAGGGGTAATGGCTTTAAGCTAAAAAAGGGCAGATTTGGGTGAGACATCAGGAAAAACGTTCTTTAATATGAGGTTGATAGATCACTGGAACGGGCTGCCCAGAGAGGCAGAGGAGGCCCCATCCCTGGAGATATTTAAGGCCAGGCTTGAGGAGGCTCTGAGTAGCCTGACCTACTTAGAGAGGTCCCTGCTTATTGCAGAGGGGTTGGACTAGATCACCTTTGGAGGTCCCTTCCAACCCAATGCATTCTGTGATTCTATGAATTTTTGTACTAGTCTTATTAATAAGAAGGTGACTCAGTGGTGAGTTTGTTACTTCAGGCACCAATTGTTCCTGCATCTGCCTGTGCCTTTGACCAGTGCCCATACAATGGCTGTCACTTCATCTGGGGGGTTTTTTGACTCTGGGATGATACAGATAGTGACAGAATCCTGTAGGAAGAGATATGGGAACTTGAGAAAATGCTCATTAAAATCTTGGCTTCTGCAGCAGAGAATGGTTTATCACATACTGCTCCCATCTCATGATCAAGTTTTCCAGTTCAGGCATGGGATGGGAGGCAGTGAGCATTTGGTGGCACTTTGTGATTATAGAGAGCCCTGTTAGCTCACCTTTTTTGTTTGGTTTTTTTCTTCTTCTTCTTTCTAAGCAAAGCAATTAGTGTTAGGTCTTTTTTCAGCAGAGCAAGGTTTTTCTGTCTGTGAGGTGAGAAAAAGCTTCATATATATAAATATCCTGTCAAGATTGCTTTCAGTGGCTGAGTATTCCCTAATATCTGTCAAATTGAGGGTTCTTTGAATTTTTCTGAAAAAAAACCCTAGTTTTTGTGTTTTGTAAGAGTGATTATAAATATTTAGCTTAATATTTGAACCTGCTCCAGTTTTTCTCTAATTTATTAAGCATTTGGTAAGTCAAATGCATTTATTTATTCAGAATGTGAAGCCTCACTGTTCTTTTCCAGTAGAAAAGAATTTACCACGATTATTGCACCGTATTTCAGAAGAGTGAGAAGTCAGTGTTCCATCCTTAAGATTTGGAAGTTCTTTCTAATTTTTTCCAGAACAGCAGCAGCACTACTATCTCAACTCTATTTAGCAATGATCAATTCAGCTCCTTCTGACTTTTTCAGACAACCTCTGGGGAAGACGTACGGGACTTCACGAAGGTGCTGAAGAATAAATTCCGTTCAAAGAAGTATTTTGCAAAGCACCCCCGACTTGGCTACCTACCTGTGCAAACAGTGCTGGAGGGTGACAACCTGGAGACGTAAGCTTGACTGGCCCATTCCATTTTTCCCATTAAAACCAAAAGAGTGAAACCTGAGAAATAATCAACAGCCATCGTAGAGTTTTCCTTCTGTTGTTTTCTATTAACTGATCTGCATGATTTGTGCATCTTGTGTGTTTTTGAAAAAGCAACATATTTTATAATTAGGTGGTTTATTTTTTTTTTAAGCATTTAATAATAATGCCATAGATTTGAGCAGGTAATATTGGAGAGGGCTGAAGGCTGAAGAGCTGTTTTACAGAGAACATTTTTATAGCTTTGGGGAGACTGGGTTTTTGGAACTGATTACTTGGTTATGTCAAAGTCCCCAAAGTTAGAAATCTCTGAGCTAATTATGTTCCTACAGGCATCAGAAGTACAGGTGGCCTAATAAAAGAACACTCCCAGTGTCTCCACAGTGTTACTTGTGATGCCAGCAGAAATACTGTACTATATTTTATACTGTGCCCAGTTTTGGGCCCCTCACTCCCAGAAGGATGCTGAGGTGCTGGAGCAAGTTCAGAGAAGGGCAACAAAGCTGGTGAAGGGTCTGGAGAGTTTCTCCTATGAGGATAGGCTGAGGAAGCTGGGATTGTTTAGTCTGGAGAAGAGGAGGCTCAGGGGGAGACCTTATTGCTCTCTACAACTACCTGAAGGGAGGTTGTAGGGGGGTGGGGGTTGACCTCTTCTCCCAAGTTAAAAATGCCAGGATGAGGGGGAATGGCTTCAAGTTGTGCCAAGGGAAATTTAGGTTGGATATCAGGAGGAATTTCTTTCCAGAGAGAGTGGTTAGGCATTGGAATGGGCTGCCCAGGGAGGTGGTGGAGTCCCCATCCCTGGAAGTGCTTAAAAACCTTGTGGATGTGGTGCTGGGGGACATGGTTTAGGGACCTGGCTTCTAAGGAAGCAACACACATTCAAATATTAAAATGTTACTCACTGGGGCAGCCACCAACACAGGAAAGCAAAGCTGCTTTGATGTGATGAAAGTTTGTCAGTGGTGCCAAAAATTGGAATGTCAAATCTGTAATCACAGGTCAGGATAAAACTCTCTTGATCCAGTCATGGGAAATATACAGATAAATTGCCTGCATCATGCTGAGGAAACTGTTAGTATTGGTTCTCTCTCCTGCAGGTGGCAAAACTTAGTAATACATTCCTTTAAATAAAGTCAAATAAAATATCAAATCCTAAATAGTTACTCAAGTGTGAGAATGTAATACAATATATATTTACCTTTTATTATTTTCATGCAGAAGAAAAATAAGCTTTGCTAGCTTTGACTCATGGTTGTTTTTTTGATATGTTGCTGGTGGTTTTTTCTCTCCTGATTTTTTTTTTGTAAGTATATTTTCTAGCTAGTTTAAAATTAAAGCTTCAGTGCTTGAGCAGAATTTAAATGAACTTATTATGGCTTACAAACTGCAGTTCAATCAATAACACTGCTATGGTATTTTTTTTTAATTGCTTTTTCTTTAGCAAAATGATATATGTAAGTCATTCTCCTGATTCTCCACTATACATGGCAGTATCTGTTGCTATCTCTTTTCTTCATCCAATGTTGCTGATTCAGATATCTGGGTGGACTGTTGGTTAAAAAGTTAAATATTTTGTGTTTCTTCGGCTTTCTCTTGCTTAGATGGCACTAAAGGTTTTGTTTCATACTTTTTTCCTTTCTCTCTTTTTTTTTTTTTTTTTTTTTGGTCTTCCTTACAGTCCTATCACTCTCATCAGTATGTGGCCAGAGCAGTATGAGTGAGTATGCAGAACCCTTTTGACTGGAATATTTAGTATACTGGGTTTTTTTTATTTATCTCAGTTGCAACTAATCTAACATGCATGAACTGACTAAATACACTAACCCTCTTGGCAATATTGTGTATTTATTTGTCATCAGGCTAATTTTAAAAACCAAGTTGTTGATATCCTGAATTGCTTTCACCACTAATTTTTATTTTATTTTATTTTTTAAACTAGTCCTTCCCAGTCTCCACAGCTGTTCCATGATGACACACACTCCAGGATAGAGCAGTATGCTACTAGGTAAGAGATTTCTTCAATTCTTTCAATTCTTTCTTCAATTTCTTCAGCACTTTGCACACTGCTTTCAAAAAGAAGCTTTATGTCTATAATAATTCACAGAATCATATTGCATAACAATACAAACTGTAGTGACCTGGCAATGCTGGTTACTGATTGGACTTGCTGATCTTTAAGGTCTCTTCCAACCAAAGTATTTCTGTGTTTCTATAACAGACTTGCAAAAATCTGTATGAAATGAAGACAATGAAGGAAGTAGCTGTATTTGGTGCAGTCCAACATATGCACAACATTGAGCATTTCTAGATTTTTATGTGTCTTAGGTACATAAGGTTTATCTTATTGTGAAACTTGAATAGCCAGAAAATTTCTGCTGTCAATTTAAAAAGCTGTATAGCTTTATATGCGAAGTATAATAAATCAGTCCTTTCCTAGAAGGAACCATAGGCAAAGACTCCCTATAATCACACTGGTCTTTGTGTTGTTTTGCAGGCCTTGTCTGCCCACAGTGTGATGTACATGCCAAGCATCATTTCAGATGTTGTTTGTGTTCTATTTTAAAAGTATTCATCCTTTTTTGTTAATCCAGCTTTATAAAATGCAAAAAGAAAGCCATCTGTGAAAACATCTCTTTAACTAATTTTACCATGAGATTTGTGGTGATGCTAATGATAATTACACTGGAGATAGAAAATATACTTGTTCTTTGTTGTTTGGCAAGTAGAATTAGTTAATCATAGCACAAGTTTCTCGTGAAAGTCCTCCAGATTATAGGGTTTTGTCCGAAATTCTTGGATTTATTCCTGTTCACAGATCCCAAGATTGCCATATCCAAGCTGGTGTTAAGTCATTTTGATATTCACACTGCCTCTGTTTACACTGTGCAGCAGGTTTTCTGCAAGTCATGGTCTTCCTCTGCCTTTCAGGCTGGCACAGATGGAAAGGACCAATGGCTCCTTCCTCACAGACAGCAGCTCTACCACGGGAAGTGTGTAAGTAACTCATACTCATTCAGCTGCCAAAACTTCACTTAGGAAGTTTTATATAATATAGAATAATTATAGAATAATCTTCATAAGCTGTAACAGAGGACTTAGTCCTGGTTGCTAGTAACTATGATCCCAAGGATGCCTGCCTACATTTCATGATTCCAAGCACTGCTGGTAGAAACTAGTAATATTGAAAGGGAAATCTACATTTCCCAGCCATTCCACTTCCAAAGTTTAGGCTTTTCATGCAACTGGAAAAAAGTCACAGCTCTACAGGTTTTAGTTTGTATTCCTTTTCTGTTTCTATCATAGTAGAAAAGAAAATAAATCTTCTATGTCAAATGTGGAAAACTGAACAAGTCAAAAGATTGTGCTAACTCCCAGGACAATTTTCTTCTTAATAAAAAAAATTTTCTATATTTTTAAAGTTTTGCAGAGTCAGAACAGTGTTGCTACTTCTTTCAGGTTTCTGAAATATAAACAAGAAGTAGCTGATGATCCATCTGTTTGTATTTGGGTATATGAAGATAGTACTACATTAATGTTATCAATGTAATAATTTTTTTATTATGTGTTACTTTTATTATAAAAACCTTTCTTAAAATGCATTGATGAACCAGGAAACCATAGAATTGTTGAGGAATTAAATATGATTTTTTTTCAGAGTAAAAAATTATATGAATGTTATAATTTCACTGTATCATCAGTTATCAGTTCTGTTAATTAAACCAGTGCAGTAAGTCTGATTTAATTTATTAATGAATGTAATCAGCATTTTGAAACAGAAAGCAGAATTTGTTCTTGTTCAGCTTCAGTTCAAAAATGCTGTTGTTCTTAATACTACTTTAATTTACTGCTTTAAAATTTAATCATGAAATTATTCTACCCATGAACATACTAACCATTTGAGATTTTAAATACTTTGCTTCAGAGAAGCATAGGTAACCACCTTAAAATATTTCCTCTTTCCTGCTTAATTAACTCTATTTACATAACTAATATAACTTTTTTTATGCATAACTGTTTTCATGTATTTCTGTCCTTGGTACACTCACCAGTGAGAGAAACACAGCCAAAATACTCCCTTTTGATTTCCCTTCCAAAAAGAAAAAGAGCAAACAAACTGTCATTTGGCATGAATGCTGAAAACTTGAAAGCAGCTTAAATGCTCAGACACTTAATTGAGTTATTTTGCAATTAATGAGTCTACTCATATGCAAGGACTAAACAACCATCCATCCCAACGGTCAAAGGGGGTGTATATGCTTCATTTTTTCTGGCTAATTAGCTCTTAATTTTAATGCAATTTCACTGTTCACTTATAAAAATGACCTTTATTTGAAGAAAAGAATGAAGATGGTGCATTTGTGTACCAACATATGAGGGGGACCTCTAAATGTGGGTCTCAGTCCTGTTGTCAAAAGAGGACTGTTCCACAAACAAAATCTACATGCATTTAGAGCCCAAGGAGGACAAGAAAACAACTTTGTACCCCATGGTCCCACCAGGTTTATTTGCAGATAATAAAGCATGATTTCATTAAGGTAAATACTGAAGTACTCACAAAATTCTGAAGAACTGAGGTTTAAAGTTTAGAATGAAACTATTATCACAGAATCATTGAGGCTGGAAAAATCCCTTAGGATTGTTGTGTCCAACAATAAATTAAATGGGATTTAAATGAACATACCACCACAATTGTATGTAATTGATATACAAGGTATTTAATGAAAAAATCTTTACTTCTATTCATTTCCTTGGGAAGATCCATACTGTCATTTCTTCTCATGAGTACAGTACTGACTACAGGCAAGAGAAGAATAAGTGAATGTGCATTTATTTCCTTTTGACTCATTAAAAGTGGGAGAACTCTGTAGCTAGGTTTCTTTTTCAATTTTACATGTAATCAGTCTGCAAACCAGTAGTTACTTGCAAGAGATAAGATGAAGGAAAGTCATATACAACCAGAACTCTGTGGAACAATCTCTTCATGTCTCACTGTTTTTCACCTTTATATCATAAATAAACTTCTGTGGAACAGAATGCCATGAACATACAGAAATGCCACAGGCTATAATTTGTTTGGTTTGGTTTGGATTTTTTTTAGGTATGGCCTTTGAATGTCATAATCTAGATTTTAAAATCTCAATGACAAGTTTAAAAATGGAAGACCAGAGGGTAGAGTTGGGTAAATAGTGAATCTCATCCTTGAGAAGAAGTTCAGTGTTGTTCTTCCACACACTTAGTCTTCAGTAAAAGTTTGTATTAAGTGCTACAAAGAACCAAATTGCTTTGCTGCATGATACAAATAATTTTCTAAGGGAAATGACACACCAGGAATCGTATTTATTACATCTTTGGTTATTTTGTCTGGCTCTGAATACTGGTGATACTTTTAAGTGGGTATTAATATGCTGATGTAACCAAAATCTTGATTCAACAGGATAAAATAGGGTCTTTGGTTACAGTATGTTGGCAACTCTCATTTGTCCTGTCATGTGCATTTGCTCCCTTTACCCCAAGAGCTTGAATTGATTTCTGGGAGAAAAGAACCCCACAATCCTTGTGCATGACCTGTAAAACACCTGATGTGTTTTACCTGTACATGTGTTTATTTATGAATTGTCACCACAGAAAGAACTTCTAGTGCATCTACACCAATGTGTGCAGCATGGACAACAAGCAGGAGGAGCTGGAAGTTATTGTACAGCAGGAAAACTGTGTTACATTCACCATCACAGAAATATGGTGGGGTGATTCACACAACTGGAGTGCTGTATGGCATGGCTGTAAACACTTCAGAAGGGGCAGACAAGGAATAAGAGGCAGTGGAGTCACCCTGTGTATTGGGGAACATTTTGATTGTCTAGAGCTTAATGATGGTGATGATCATGAAGTTGGGTGTTTATGGGTAAGAATCAGGGGGAAGGCTAATCAGGCAGATATTATGGTGGGAGTCTGTTATAGACCTCCCAACCAGGATCAAGAAGTAGACAAATTATCCTCTAAGCAGATGGGAAGTCTCACAATGACTTATTCTTCTGGAGGACTTCAACTTAGTAGATGTTTGCTGGAAATACAATACAGCAGAGAGAAAACAGTCTAGGAGGTTCCTGGAGATAATAATTTCCTGGCACAGGTGGTGATAGAGCCAACTAGGGAAGTCTCCCTGCTAGACACTAGTTCACTGTTGTGGGCTGGTGAGGCCACATCTCTAATACTGTGTTCAGTTTTGGGCCCTTCACTACAAGAAGGACACTGAGGTGCTGGAGCATGTCCAAAGAAGGCCAATGAAGTTGATGAAGGGGCTAGGGGACAAGTCTTATGAGGAGCAGCTGAGGGAACTGAAGTTGTTTAGCCTGGAGAAAAGGAGGCTGAGGGAAGATATGATCACTCTTTACAGCCAGCTGAAAGGAGGTTGCAGTGAGGTAGGGATTGGTCTGCCACAAGCCACAGAACAAGAGCAAATGGCCTCAAATTGTCCTGTGAGGTTTAGGTTGCATATTAGGAAAATTATTTCACTGAAAGGGTTATAAAGCACCTGAACAGGTGGCCCGGAGAAGCTATGGAGTCACCATCCCTGGAGATACTTCGAGGGTGTATAAATGTGGTGCTGAGGGATCTGGCACTGCTGGATTAATGGTTGGCTTTGATGTTCTTAATAGTCTCTTCCAATAAAAAAAATCCATTATTCTGTTTCTTCCAGGGTATACATTTCTAAAAAATGGGGCTTATTATTCAAAGAAGACTATACATTTGCACCTTTTGTGATGAAAAATGTTAAATTGAATAACAGGGGATTTTTAAAAGCCTTTTGAAAGGCTCCAGTGCACTTTTACATACTTTCCATCCAATGAACTTCCTGCTTTTTCTGTCTTTGTGTTGTTTCATTGCTCCAGAGAGGATGAGCATGCCCTTATCCAGCAGTACTGTCAGACGCTGGGAGGAGAGTCTCCTGTGAGTCAGCCACAGAGCCCTGCTCAGATCCTCAAGTCAGTGGAAAAGGAAGAGAGAGGAGAGTTGGAGCGCATCATTGCTGACCTTGAGGAAGAGCAAAGGTCTCATAATCATTCTGCCTGGTGCCTGAATTGTCACCTCATTGTTGCTTGAGCCATCCATGTGCTGTATATGGATGTTGGAGATGAGAAAGAGACCTAGGACTTGTAATTTTAACTAAAAAAAAATCAGTCAAGGTGTATGTCATGCATAGGCTGATTCTGTTAGGTGGGAGGGGGTGGGTCTGTGACAAAATACCTTAGTTTTACCTCTGCTTTACTGATTTGTTGGTTTGGTTTTGTTGTTTTTGTCTTTCCATAAACTACAAGTCAAAACATTGTCTTTGTACGAGCCACATGTCATCTTAGTTGGGAGGTGATGATAACATCATTTGATCTAAGGAAGTATTTTTTGGTCATTTGCTCAATGAAATTATCAGTGTCCTCCTCTCTTCAATATACCAGGAGTCTGCAGATAGAATATGAGCAACTAAAGGAGCAACATCTTCGGAGAGGAATAAACCCTCTTGCATCACCTCCTGACTCTGTTGTGTCACCTCAGCATGCTTCTGAAGATGCTGAGCTCATTGCTGAAGCTAAACTCCTGAGGCAGCACAAGGGTCGCCTGGAAGCAAGGATGCAGATATTGGAAGATCACAATAAACAGCTGGAGTCTCAGCTTCACCGCCTCCGGCAGCTACTGGAGCAGGTAGGTGTACACTGATGGCTTCCCCTCTTTTTGGTTCTAAACAATGGATTTCTTAGTGGAACAAAGAAATTGACATTTACTGCAGGTGTTTTCACCACACCCGCTCGCTCTGTTGTGCTCAGTCATTTCTAGCATGAAGAGAGATGTTTTTTCCTACCCTCTAGCATAAGCCATGGTGAAGGTCAAATGAACACAAGATGAAATGAGAATTACTAGAGGAAATCATGGTAACTTACAAAACATTGACAATAACACAAATACAAGAGTTTTTCATGAATTAAAAAGCAGGGGGAAGGAAATACACACCCTATTTCAAGTAGTGGTGCAAGTCTCACCCTATATCTGACTTCAGTTTTCCAGTCTTTTCTTAACTGATTTCTTTGATGTTGCCATTATTTACTGAAATTCACCTAGAATGGTGAAGTCAGATGGCCTAAATATACATAAAATACAAAGGAGCAATTTGTTACTTTAAAAATCCTGTTCTTCCTAAGTAGCATATTTACACCAATATGCTACAGCAAAATGTTCTGAGCACAAAAGAAAATCCTGCAGGCAAGAGCCTTTTAGCAAAGGTGAGTAGATAGACATTGTAGGGTTCTCTTTGTTGGGGAAATCATTGCTGGTTGGTTTTGAAGTCAGCATCTGCACACCTAGATTATAAAAACAACAGCAGCAACATCTACAAGATGCTGTTAGAGATGACAGTTTGTACTGTAGCGTGTGGAAGCTTGAATGATGAAGAAAAAATTAACTAACTAATCATTACACTTGGATCAGAGCACAGTAAGGCAGATTTCTGCATAAAAAGACCACAAGTTCCTGCTGTGGATTATACTCTAATTATGGTGATAAATACACTTTTTGGTTGGTTGTTTCACTGTCTGACTGTCATTTTTCTAGGAGGTTTGACAGAGTAGCATTAAGGTGCATCTGTTCCATTTGCTTTCCTACCCCTCTAACAGAGTCTTGTTGTTGTTACTTGGATTCTAGGATGTTGAAACAGTATTTGAGTAGCTTAAATATTTCACAGGAAACTTAACAACTGGTGCAACTCTTAACAACTCATTAAGTATCTGGAGAACTATGGCCCATAGTGTGTCAGAGAAGTGTTTGAAACGTGCAAAGAAACAGCTGTAGAGTAAAAACACTGTTGTTTTCACACTGCAAAACCCAACACTACTTAGTGCTTAAAGCAGGCACATAATGATTTTTTTTTTCCATAATGTAGTTGTGGATAATCTTGTAATTCTGTAATTTTTTCAGTAGCCTTCTTAGCAAGACCTATGGGGAAAGGCAGTAATTTCTTAACGCTTCTGCCTTTTGATTTTTCTGTTGTGCAGCTCATGGTTTCTGACAGCTTGAGGTATATCAGAGTTGACCTTTTTCAGTACTGATCATTTGCAGCTCATTTACTATATAATAAATATATACTATATACTCTTTTGCTTCCTCTCTGAAATCTGCCTCTGAAGGAGTCTTGCCATACTTCTGATTATTCCAAGTGCCATTTCCTAAGTACTGTTTCTCCTCTCTCTTTTAATGAAGTGGCTGATACAAAGTTAAGTATATGAGGTCTGCATTACTGCTTTTATAATCTAGGACTTTTCAATATGCCTTTCTATAGGCATCCTTACTTTATTTAGCAGCAATTAAATAAAATTATTTTTTTTTCACCTGCCACTAAGCAGATTTTTTTTTTGTAAGCTGTCTCCAAGGATGCTGAAGTAGCTCTTCTGAAGATTATTCAGAAATTGTAAATAATTCAAATTTTTAGTATGTTTTTGAAACATCTTTATTTCAATATTGATACAGTTATGAAGCAGCACTGAATCCCATTCCTGCTCTTAAAGTTTCTGAAAAAAATGACCACTCTTAAGCATGTTTGTTTTTCTGTCCCCTAGGCCGTTGCTATCTATGAAACTCTTTACCTCTTTCACTGCTTTGGGAAGAACTTTATCAGAAGCTAGCTGAAGACCTAATAAAACCTAAATTTTGTTTGTTTGTTTGTTTTGCTTCTATTGGATGCCCCAATGTGTTTATTTTTTTAGTAGATACAAGGCATCCCTTTTCTCATTAATGGGATGAGTGATTTGCATGAAACATTTTCACAGGCCCAGAGTTGAAATATATAACAACTCTGTCATTCTTGTGCTAATACTTGCTAGTATTAAAGGACATGACTGTCTTAGAGCAATTTCTTTGCTATGACTGCCATTTCATGACATCTCCATTTCTCTTTTCTTAACAAAGCAAGTCTATCCACTTCTCCACTCAGTCTACTAATGTTTGGGTTGATGACTTACCACTGAATCTAAAATGCAGGGACATTTTTCTCTAAAAGAACTTACCTGCAGCAGCTGTTTGATCTAGATGAGAGCATTCTAGGACATTCTTTAGAGAGCACCTTCAGCAGAAATATGCCTGCATCCTCACTCTACATTTGCCTGCTTCAGGTCAGAACTCTGTTACCATGCTATTTTTATCTGAGCAAGCCCAAAGGATTGGTAGCTGTCATACTCTTGTCATTTTTGTCTGCCTGATTGATTAGAGTGCCAAAGAGGAAGGTGAAACAGAACTGGCCTGTTATAACTTTGATACCAACATGTTAATCATACAGAGGAAAAAGTAAAGAATCCATTTTCTTTTTTTTTTTCTTCAACTCTTTTAGATAGTGCATCTGCAAAGTAGAACTAAGACTTATTATGAAGGGCATTTAAAGTCTCATTGTCTTTGGGGTTGGGGATTGGGTTAAATACTGGTTTTGCATATACTTGTATATGTTTCATTTTTATTATTTTAATTTTCATTAAAGCTGTTCTAGTTTCCTTTTCTAATCACTAAGTTTCTCTCCCTTATTCCCTTTCTGTTCCCCTCTGGGGAGGGAGGGGGGTTAGCAGAGAGTGTCATAGCTCTAAGGGGCTGCCCTGACCCTAAACCCTGACAGGGAAAGATATGAGCAAGAGGCACAATGAAATAAGGCACTGGAGATCAAAACTGGTGAAAATACATATTTCCTTTGAAATGCTTTAAAACCTTCTATAATACAGAAAAATCCCTCCTTTTCAGAGTTTCCTGGAGAATAACTTACCTGTCCCTTTAGAAGTTTATTTGGTTTTGCATAAAAAGAAACTTGAAAACTCCAAGAAAATGCAGTTGGAAGCTTATTGTGAGTAAGCATACTCATGATGCCTGAAGGGGGTTGATGATGGCAGTTACCAGATTTTGTAGGTATTATGCAAGTGGAGCCAAATAGAAGGTTCTTCTCTACCATTTTATTCTGCTTCTCTCATAGTTAAACTGTGAAATCATTCAAATAAACACAGTTATATCATCAACTATTTTGTATTTAACTTTCTTCAGTACCTGATTATTTTATTAAGTCCTGAATTCCACTACCAGAGTCTTTCCCTGTCTGCTCCAAACACAATTATTCATCTGCTTAACTGTGTGGTGTTCACTGTGTATGGTACTGTCCTGAAAGTAAAATCTTTGGTGTGCTTGAAAACATTTCCTTTCTTCTTGCTCCTCTCTATGCAGGCAATATTTCTTAATTTATTCTTTTAGTCAAACCTTGAAGCTGGCATTGTCATGCTGAAAGAGAATATTTAGAGCAGGAAAAACAGTTTTGCTGAATGCTCAAGGAATCATTTCCTTCTGTTTCTCACCACTGTGAATGGAAGAAAAACTGTCTTTCATTATTCAACAATCTGCACTCTTACTGAAGATTTTTGTTTGTTTGTTTGTTTTTTAAACTGGAAGTTGGCTCAAAAATGGAATGTTGCACTTCAGGCTGTGAGCTGCAAAGGAGCAAACTTGTGCACAAATTACCTGCCATTCTGTATGTTACCTTTTTGCATCAAATCTTATGGCTGTTCCAAGTCATTGTTCAGTCTCTGTTTCAAAAGATCATAAAAGTAATGATTTTTTTTTTAATCACTTCTGTATCTGCTTTTGACAGATTTACTTCAATAATCTCTAAACTGTTCAGATGTAATCTGATTATTTGAAAGCAAAAAGGTAAATGATAGTTGCAACTATTTCAGCTAAGATTCAATAACTGCCTCAGATGTAAATACTACTTCATATGCTTCTGTTTTTTCAGAACAATTGCTTCTGGAGCTCAAATACTGTATTACTGCTCTCTTCCCCAAAGCATTCCTTACAAGAAAAGAGGGAAAAGAGGAAAACAAAAATAAAGCCACAACAAGATCCCTTACAATATTTCTGAGTTGTTATAGTGATCAATTGGGTTCTTTCTCTTAATTTTTTTGAGATCACATAGTACACAGTTTTCCTGCAAATTTGGTGTCCACCACAGTACTGAGAAGCAGCATCAGCAAGAGAATTGCTCTCTACCACTTACATTTAACACATTCCTCTTGAATCTTGTGTCTTCACTCAGCTTGATTAGGATGTTTTGCAAACCCTTTGTTTGAATAGTTGTTTCTAAGCATGATCAGCAATCCTTAGCTGAATATCTTCTGTGTACCTGTGTGTACATATCCACACATACATGCATCCCAAATAATACCATTTCTGTGACAGCCTCAACAGACTGTTGCACATTTCTCTGCTGGATCCCACACTTTGTTCACAACGACCCCATGAAATACTAGAGGTTTGGGGAGGAGTGGCTGGAAAACTGCTCAGCAGAAAAGGACCTGGGGTGCCAGTGAATTGTCAGCTGAACATGAGCCAGCAGTGTGCCCAGGAAGGCCAACAGGATCCGAGCCTATGTCAGAAATAGTGTGTCCAGCAGGAGTAGAGAAGTGATTGTGCCCCTATACTTGGCACTGGTGAGGCTGCAGCTTCAGTGTTGTGTTGAAGGAAGACACTGAGGTGCTGGAGTGAGTCCAGAGGAGGGCAGTGAAGCTGGTGAAAGGTCTGGAGAAGATGTTTATGAGTAGTGCTCGAGGGATGTTCAGTGTAGAGAAGAGGATGCTGAGAGGAGACCTTATCACTCTCTACAGCTCCCTGAAGGGAGGTTGCAGTGATGTGGGTGTTGGTCTCTTCTCCCAGGTGATTAGTTACAGGACAATAGGAAATGGGCCTAAGTTGCATCAGGGGAGGGTTAGGTTGGATATTTTTTTTTCCTGACAGTGGTGAGGCATTGGAAAGGTCTGCACAGGGAGCTGGTGGAATCCCCATCCCTGGAGGTGTTTAAAAAGCATCCAGATGTGGCACTTCAGGACATGCTTTAGTGTTCCTGATCATACTTAACAGACAGGTGAACTTGATTATTTTGAAGGTCATTCCCAAATGTACTGATTCTATGTGGTGTGTGCTTGGAGCAGAGCATTGTTTTAAATAAGGCCATCAATGGGAGTCTCATAAGAATTACACTGAAGTCTACATTTTCTTTTAGCAAATTGTTTGGCTTTTTTCCTCCCTATCAGCTCTGTCGACCTCAGCCAACCTTCAGTAGTTTGGAGAACAAACAAGAGTGAGCAGAAAAATAAGGAAGGGAGTGGGATGATTGCATACAAGCCCACACTTACATTCTGTAGATACAATTTGTCTAAACATGAGTATTCTTTTATTTTCTGTAGCCTGAGTCAGACACCCGAGTTAATGGTGCCTCCCCCTGTGCTTCACCCCAGCACTCTGCCCTCAGCTACCCACTCGAGCAGGAAAAGAGCTCCCAGTTTCACCAGACAGGTAAGTGGCTTGGATCAGATGAAGTGCTGCACGGGTCTGGAGGTGACTCCTGAATAAGTTTGTTGGCATCTTTCTGAAAAAAAAATTATATATTAAAAGGAATACGTCTTTGTGATGCTGCTGGGAACAAGAGGTACTGAAACTGGAGCTATTGCTGCCCCACATTGATGGCTGCTTTAAAAATCCTTGTGGATCCTCTGCTTACCCTGGTATTTTGGTGACCCTACCCCACTCTACATCTGTAGGAATTATGGAGTGTTTAAGTGTGCAGCCTCTGCACATGGGGGGATTTTGCTCTTATTTTAAATTCTCCAATATCAGAGCTCATTAACTCAAACTGGAATTAGTATGAATAACTACAGACCATTGAATGCTCAGAATTAGGAGAAAAAAAAATATTCTCAAATTATCTTAACTGCAGTTTCCTCCCTGTTTTTGTTGTCAAGCTTTGGTGTTATAGATTAAGAGATTATTTTACTCCTGTGGAAAACAGGAAAAATATTCTCTTGCATACTGAAAAGTTTTCATTCAGCATTGATGTGTTTTTGCTTTATTTTATCTGGAAAAACATGGAACTTCTTTAGTGTGATTTAATGCAAGGGTAGATTTATGAGAGATGCTGTCTAGTAACTGCCAGGAGCAGAGCCAGCTGTATTCCCTAACTATTCCCTTGACTAATTTTAGGTGGTATTTTACCAAAAAAAAATGGCAAGGAGGACTTGAACAGCAGTGAATTTACATGTGCATATTGAATAAAGACCATCTAAAAGAGAAATGCCATTTTTTTTGCAGAAAAAGAATGGTGTGTTCACTCTGAATGTTACCTTACAAATAATCTGAAAATGGAACAGAATTTTAATTGAGCAGCTACTGAGTATAATTCCATCATCTTGTAAACCTTGTATTTACTTTAACTAAATTCTTATATACTGCTCCTTCTTGACAATTTCTTCTAGTTAAGCTTTAAGAGAAGAGAAATGAGTTCTGCTGCAAATCAATAATGTCACTTTAACCTCATCTCCCAAGGCTGCCACTTGTCAGTGATAGTTCCTGTCCAGAGGCTTCAGGGATTGTTTTTTCTTGAAATAGAAAGGGGTATTTAACTGGAAGGTTGGGTGAAAATAAATTAAATTAAAATAAATAGCCATTCAGAATGTTGTTGTGGGTGGTTTTTTGTGTTGGTTGGTTGGTTGGTTGGTTTTTTTCCTCTCGTTACTAAATTAATTGCTCTTTTTTGTTGTTACATCTGCAGATGACTTGTTAGTTCCACCTCATGATACCAACACAGATCTAACAGATATTATGGAGCAAATCAACAGCACATTTCCAGCTTGCAGCTGTAAGTGTAACAAAATATATTTCTGAGTGTAGTGATGAGTTTGAGGTGGTCTTTTGAAGAAAAGAGTCATTTCTGTGGTATTGACTAAGAAAAAAAGCTTCTCTCTGATGAGATACACAAGGTACATCATTCTATTCTTTAGAGTTCCTCAACAGAGGCACTTGTAAAGGTAGATCAACAAATGCTCTCACATTTTAAGTGGAAGTGATTCACTATAAGAAAAGTCTGCAGTTCCAAATGCAATTTTCATCTGTGCCCACACAAAAGAAGAGAGACCTGGACTCCTATTAGCTGCTGATTTAAACCTTATGTAGAACTTAAGTGTCAGAGATTTGTAATGTTGATTTCTAATAAAACCTGGGGGGGAAAAAAAAGGCCTTAGGCAACAAGAAGGCATATCCCAATCCTGACTGCCTGAACTAATTATCTAATTATTAAACTAATTAACTTGAGGAAATACCTGTTAACACAGAACATAACACCTTTCCCTGCTTAAATGCATTGGAAGCTGATGTATAATTCAGGGTTTATTAGAGAGAGATCAAAAGAAAAACCTATTCTTTTCCTATGAATGGCTTATATCAGTTGCTACACATTTCCAGTGATCCTGTTCCTTCCAGAGTGTCACTGCACTCACAGGAGTGAGCAGCTTTCTATCTGTTTACACCAGTATTTAAACCCTGTTAAAATACCCCTTTTATCTCTAGTATGTGTTTTGTTTAGCTGTGAAAACTGCATCACAGGAGATGCACTTTGCACATTTTTAGAAAGCAAATTGCAACAAAATGCAGATGTCCTTTGAGATTTTCAGTGAGTTCAGTAGTTTTTTCAATAGCCCATTGTTTTGCAAATTAATGATTTGATTCTAAGAAACACCTCTTCTTGAAGTCAACAGCTAAGGGAGCTCCTCAGCACAACTCAAGGAGGGCACGTGTGTGTGTATATACAAATCTGTAGAAAAAGCAACTGAAATAGAAATTCTAGGTTTTGCAAATCCCTGGTATATGGATGGCTACCTGGTCATCTGGCCCAGATGAATTTAAAGCAAATTGTCCTGTGTCAGGACAAGCTTGATAATAATAAATGATTCTCTTCAATCAAGAAACATGGAAAAAGAAAATAAATATCTGTGAAACAATACACTGAATGAAGCAGGAAAGCACTGTGAGTGAAAACCATGGTCCCACATACTTTAATTTTATAAAGTGTATGAGAATTTAAGATTCTAAAAAATCACAGTTCCAGATTTCATGTGATTTTTCCCTTTGTCATTGACATGTTGATGCAGAAATGAAACCAAGCCAACATGCCACAATTAGTAGGTACTACTTATATTTGTTACTTGAGTCTCCAGTCATTCTATAACATCTTGTATTTGGGAGATTTAGTAGGAGTGTGTTTCTTTAACCATGTAAGATTCATATCCTGGTCTACAAGCCTGCAATGAAGATGATTAGTCTGTCCTTCCAAACAAAGTGCATGAAACTCTAGGGGTTTTGTTAGGAAAGGCCATGACAGACCAAGTCCATCCTTTTCCTGTGGCTGTTTGAGATGGATCTCTCTTTCTGGACAACAATTGTCTAACCTGTTCTGTAAAGTTTCCAGTGATGCAAACTCCATGGGCTCCCTCAGGCAATCTAGGAGCTGTATTCCTAACTTTCTAAATCATGCCCTTACCTTTTTCTGCTTATACTAGCTAAAGTTTATTAGAGCAGCCTTCATGTTTATTTATTTAGAACAAAACAAAACCAGATTAAAAAGCTATTTTCACAACCTCACCACTACTGGCCTCCCCTACCTAGGCCACAGCTTTCATTAAGGAGCATTATCTAATTTCATACAGCATTATATAATGCTATAAATTTATTAAAAGTGAATTTGTGAAGACAGTTGTGTATAGACCATTACAACACGCTTCTAGTTATATGTTTCTTTTTAAAAGATGAGTCTTTTTGTTCTTCTATAGTGCTTATTTTGCTGATACTACCTTTGTTTTCAAACTGCCAAGATGCAGAATCATGTCACTTATTTTCTTTTCTTTTGTTTTTTTCTATTTGCAGCAAGTTTCACTGGCAGACCACAGGTATGAGACATGTTTGCATAATTTCATAGTCATTGGGTGCAAAATAAAGCAAGTGGGGAAGTTCTATTAAAGCACAGTGGACAGGTTGGATTTTTTCTGTATTTCCCCCTAGAGGTTTATTTGGAAGCTAAACTGATGCAACTGTAAGGCCAGATTCTGCAGCATCCCAGTTAATGGGAAATTACTCCTAGTTCAGGCATTACCAAGGGTGCTGTGGTGTGCAGTTCTGGGATGTTGACCAGACTGAATCAGCTTGAATCTATCACAGCAAGTTAGTCTCAAGCCAGCATCAGTTTGCAAGATCAAAGCTGGTTCTTGCAAAGACATCTCTATGTCCTTGTGCCCTCATGTCCATAGCTCCATTTTCAGGAGCTGTAGGCTCCAGGGTGCAAAGATCAAGAGCCACAGAGCATCTCAGGGCTTAGACTCAGATGCCTTCTCCCAGGAGGCAACCACATAACAAAGCCAAAGCAGAAACTTGGCTACTTTCAGAGTTCACCAAAATGTGGAAAACAATTTAGTTTTGAAATAGTTGAAAATCTAACTTGTATGAATGATCAGTTGAATTTCTGTTAGAAGTAACAGAAATAGGAAAAACACTTGCTGTAGATTTAGGTTGATATTAAAGACCATGTATGGCAAATAAGGAATGACATCATCATTAGTCATTGCAGATTTAGTTGAAAATGTCTTAGTTAAATAAGTTTTAAAGCCCGCCTCAAATTGCTGTGTGAGACTTAAGAAGAATGAAGTTGTCAGGAGTCTATTTAGTCACACAAAATGCTTCATCTTGCCCATTAATCCACAGTTTGCAAGGTCAGACTTCCCCAAAATTAGTATCTAGAAATTCAGGAATATTACTCTGTAAACACTTAGCTGGAATGCAATATCTGGGATAGTAAGTTTGTCCTCCCAGACAGGAATTTCTGAAGAGAATGGGTTGAATGATGCCCTGCAGTCACTTATCAAGACTGAAACACAAAGTCCGAGTTAAATTAGATAATTAAACTAATATTCTTCAGAAATCCCTTCTCTAAGCAGGCACAGAGATAGCTTTCAGTGTTATCATTGAATAATGCTTATCTTCCTGAAAAAACATTTGATTTTTTTTTTTTTTTCCAAACACAGAATGATTCTCAAATGGTCTCACTGCAAATCTACCCCTGCAGAACTATTAGAGAAGTCACATTTCTCTGCTCAGGAACAGAATCCTGAAACAGGGGCTTGGAAATAAGCTTCATTTCTAGGGGCAGAGTCCAAATCCAGACTCTGTACACTCTCCATTTTTACCTCTTAGGCTTCAGATAGGACAGTTGTTTCCCTAAACTTTTTTTTTCCCTGTGAGTAGAGAATGTGGAGAGTCTGAAAGTCATATTTTCAGCCTCGTAGACTAACAATCTCACTCAACAAGAATTTTAAACACACAAAAAATGTCCAGTGCAGTACAGTAAAATGAGGTTTCTCTTCACTACGTCTCAGTGATTTGCTGAGTCTTGGCCAATACATCTAAATTTTTAAAGGAGAGGGGTTTGTAAAATGGCATCAGAGTCCTTAACTGAACCAAGCCCAGAGCAGTGAAAGCTTTCTGTGTGTGTTAATGTGCTGCTGACGTGGTTATTTCTCATCCTGACAGGTCATGTGAAGTGGTCGTTGGGAAGTCAACCAGTGCTTCCTGCCATGAGGACAGCCCTTTTCTCCAATCCCATCACCAGTTCCACTTCATCAGAAGGCTGCATGGGACCCTGGAACATGCTGTTCACTCTGGCTGTGTGTTCTACTTGAAATAGTAAAACACTGAATACCCAAAGATGAGGATGTTGTTATAGTATCGTGGGTTTTTTTTTTCTTCTTCTTCTTCTTCTTCCCTTTCTATGCAACTGTAAATTAAAGAGCAGTGGAGTATCTGTCACTGATTTGTATAAATAAATATACAGCCGTGGGAAAAGGGGCAGGGGTTTCTATACCTTCCTTTTGATAATCCTAACAAGAACTGCATAAGGAGTTTGGAGAAAAATGTTACATTTATACATTCCTTTCAGCTCTTTGCTTTTCCATTGTAAAATACTCTTAGTTATATTCTCACACATTCAATATTCTGTACTGATTATTTATATGCTAACCATCTGACCACACAGGTTTCAGAATCCCCCTGAGTTGGTTTCAGGATCTGCATATGAATTTCCAATAATCTGCATTATTGTTACTGGTTAACAAAAATCACCACTGGCTGCAAACTGCAGTATTTTAACTCCAATTATCAAGGTAAACTATCATTTTGAGTCATAATCATCACTCTCATTCACCAAAATGGTATTTTAAATTTTAGTTCCAGCCAACACTCCCCATTTGGAGGATTCTTTTTTCTTTTAATCTGATTTTACTTTGGATGAGGAGATAGCTAAAAAGAGGACTTAGATGATAGCTTAAGTTGTTTTAGTAAGGTCTACGTTAGTGTGATCTTTCCCAACTTTGTTCAGAGACAAAGCTTTGCTGGTCCCTGCTGTGCCAAACTTGCTTCAAGTTTTGGAATTTACAGTCTTTGAAGTAAAGCTCATTTAGATGAGATCCTCTTCTTTTGTGTGCCTCTTGGAAATGAAGAGACAATTACAAAGCCCTTTCCAATACTGTTAGCCATGGAACATTTTCTTCAATGCACTTAGATATTACCATTTGGCATTGTAATTTTGTAACTCATCTTTATCTTTGGAATCATTTATTTATGTACTTTAAGTAGAGATAATGATAGGAAAGTGTTGTCACTGATCAGCTGCTCTTTCATTTTAAAATGATCATAAGCCATTTTGATGCCTTCACTGAGTTTATAGTGATGCATGAACACTTGCTTTCATTTCAGAACATGCCTTTTAATTGGTAAAACTGCATGCAATATACTTCATATGTAGTGGAGAGAAACTCAGCTGTCTTCTTCTTAGTTATTGCTGAAGAAAACAAAAATCTCCAAATGGCATTTGAAGAGTTGTAAATTCTCTGCTGAAAAATGCTAGGAGACATGGAGAGAGCAGGTCAGGAGTCTCTAGTGTTTGGTGAAATGGTGCCAGCTCCACTGCCCTGCACCTACAGCATCCACTCCTGGGCTGCTGCTGCTGCTGGAGGAGGGATTTGGGCACAGCACTGACCACACTCTGTTGTTGGCACCAGTGCCAGTTCTTTCTGAACCCTTTGGCAAACTATTGAACCACTCTGCCTCTGTTTTCCTATCTGTAAAATGGGGATGGCAGTGCTTGCTTCTCAGAGGTGGTGTAGGAATTGCTTAGTGCCTGAAAAGCTCTGGAGAAATGCTAAGTATTATTCCTGAGTGGATCCAAATTGTCGAGGTGGGAAGAGAAGATGCTGGCTCCTAGAAATACTTCATCTATCTAAAAAACAAACAAACAAACCCTAGAATAGTTACTTTGAGAATTAAAATCCACATTTTACAGAAGAGGAAAGCCATGACCACCTTTCTACCTCAGACCTATCTTCATGAGTAGTATTGGAAATAGCTTTATATTCTGTTCTCTGCCAAGTACTTTGCTTTTACTAAGCTACATCATTCTCTAGGCAAAGAAACCTTAAAAGTACCCTCTACAGAAGTTGGTGGCTTTTATTTTTGTTCTGAATATGAGGTTATGTATAAAGTTGGTTTTTCTGCCTCTGTTTGTATGTATCCTTTGTCCTCTGCTGCCAAGTAAATGCTGCTTCAAACACTACATTGTAACATTCTTCCTCTGAGACAATAATGAATAAAAGGAATATATTGCAGTAACATGACAAAAATTATGAGTCTGGTATCCTTCTCAGTTTCATGGCAGGTACTAAATTTAATCACTGAAACATACAGCTTTTATTTTAAAAATGCTATTTTTATTTTATTTTATTTTATTTGTATTTATTATTATTATTTATTATGT